>CABHPP010108785.1:0-23501 GCA_902168425.1 Peromyscus attwateri
GGGAACAAATGTGAACAACACCCTCAGTTTGCTGCTTCGATCTGAATCCTGCATGAGAAGAGCAAGTTGATTAAGGCTTTGCAGAGATATTTTGCACAAGCTGCTGAGGAGAGAGAGGGGAGAGGCAGTGACTGTGGCCTGAAGCTGTGTGGGCTCCAGGTGGGGAGAGACCCCGACATAATGAAGAAATCAAGTGCTTTGGGGGAGAGATTGGGGGAAGTAGGTCATCTGAAAATCCTCCACTTTGGTAACGTGCATGCCGATTGTTTTTGTGACTGCTGCTGAAAAGAAGTTGTTCCTTTGAAAGGTTTGAAATGCGTGTTAGGTCTACATGGGGGTGATTTATTTGGGAGACATCCCTGCCTCAACCTCTGGGACTGTGGAGGGAGGCTGCCCAGGGCGAGCACCTAGTGCTGTGGAGGATTCACTGGCTTCCCTTGCAGAGATGCTGTGTGCTGCAGCTTTGCCCCTGTCGCATCGTGAAAGCAGATCAGAGATTGGACTGGGTGATCTCCAAGGTAGCTCGCTTTTAACACCCTCCAACTTTGCTTATTGGAGAGGAGGGAGTGGGGGAAGGGCTGAGGGAGCTATAAACCGGTCTTGCCCTTCTCCGGCTGCCCTGCAGAACTGCAGGGGAGGAGGGGGCTGTGATGCTGCAGCTCCTGGTCTCCTGTGCAGGAAAGGAGCATCGGAAGGTATTTGAGCTGGTGTTCAGGGGTGCTGAATTGATTTCATCTGTGTTACCGGGACGGCGAATAGGAGGGTTGAACAAGGGTGGTGGTAGGGTTTAGGATGCCTCGGTCTCCCAGTTCTCTGCCTTCTCACTGTCCTGAGGACCCTGGTGCCCCAGCCTTGGGTGGCCAGCAAGGGGTGGTTTGTGACAGCTTTGTGGCCTGGCACTGAATAAGAGCGATTGGTGATCATTGTAGGTGGCAGACAACCCCAAATTGCTAGTGCCCTCCTGGGGAACACCCCTGGCAGAACCGTGCCTGTAATTTGTGGAACCAGAATGTGCTAGAAGCTGTGTTCTTGTTAAGGGTGGGTGAAGATGCTGCTCCATGCTTGCCTCCTGTGGTTCCCCAGGTTTTCTTTCTTTCTTTTTTTTTTTTAAATCATAATGTAATTATGTTGACAAGGGTGCACTTAGTGATATGCCATTAGGAGACTCAACTGCAGGCCAGGCGACATGAATGTTCATTGGTGTCCAGTGAAGGTTCAGTCGTGGGGACAACCTCATGCATGAAGAGCCATCGTGGGGGTGGAAGACCCCATAAGCCACAGTCTACAGAGGGCTCAGCTGAAGCACCTCCCCCACCAGCTCCCAGACAAGCTCCTCTTGTTTGCATTAGCGTAACTGCTCCACCAAAGTCAATGAACAAGGATCTTTTTAAATGGGAACTTTCAAAACGTGCCTCGGGTGCGCGCCGCGCCACCGCCCCCCCCCCCCCCTTTACTATCAAGTTCTGAGCCCTGTGATACTCCCTTCAGAGAAACTGAAGGCCTCTTCCATGCTGGTGGAAAGGACAGCCTAGTTCCCAGCCTGAGGAACCTGGTCAGGCTCACGACAGGCACCTTTTATGTGAAGGCTGGAGTGTGCCTGGGGTTTGTTATTGTTTGTGTATATTTGGGATTTCTTTTTTTTTTTTTTTTTTTTTTAAAGACTGGGTCTCCTAGCTGAGACTAGCCTTGGACTCCTGATACTCCTGCCTCTACCTCCCAGGTGCCTCCTCCTGACAGGTGCTGGAATTACAGTTGTGTACCGCCATGCCTGGCTCTATGAGGTAGGTTTTTTTGTTTTTTGTTTTTGTTTTTGTTTTTTATTTTTTGTTTTTTTGAGACAGGGTTTCTCTGTAGCTTTGGAGCCTGTCCTGGACTAGCTCTGTAGACCAGGCTGGCCTCGAACTCACAGAGATCCACCTGCCTCTGCATCCCGAGTGCTAGGATTACAGGCGTGCGCCACCACCACCCGGCATGAGGTAGTTTTTAAGAGTAAAACACTGTAGTATTAGGAAGATCGATGCAGCAGTTTTGAAAATTCAAGGCTAGTCAGGCATACATAGGGAGACCACTCTTTTTAATTTTTAAAATTTATTTTTTATTTTATATGTGTGTGTGTGTGTGTGTGTGTGTGTCTTTGTGTGTGTCTTTGTGTGGGTATGTACATGAGAGTGCAGCTGCCTGCAGAGGCCAGAGGTGTTAGACCCCCTTCCCCCTGGAGCTGGAGTTTCAGGTAGTTGTAAAACCGGCTGACAAGGATGCTGAGAACCAAGCTTGGGTCCTCTGGAAGAGCAATACATGGTCTTAACCACGGAGTCACCTTTCTGGCCCGAGACCCTATTTAAAAAAAAAAATGAACTGGGAGACTCAGCAGGCATAGCCCACTCGTGTGTGTGTGTGTGTGTGTGTGTGTGTGTGTGTGTGTGTGTGTGTTAGCTTTCCTCTTGCTCCTTTTCAAGGGGCCACTTCTGTTCCCAGGTGGCTCCTTGAGAGCAGTGGCCAGCCCTGTGCCTGCCTTGGAGGGTGTGGGTTCTAGTGCCTCAGAATGTCAGGCGGGCACTGTGAGATGGCCGAGTGTATCTTGCTGGGCTGTTGAGAGCTGTGGGGAAGGACACAAAACCTGAGTTTGGAGAGAGGATAGTCCCAAGTTGCCTGTAGCTCAGCTACTGCTTAGGTGTGGTTGTTATTTGTTTGTTTTTGTTTATAATTTTTTATGTGTATGAATGTTTTGTCTGCATGTATGTATGTATGTGTACTACATGTGTGTCTGGTGTTACACAGAAGAGGATCTCCTGGGGCTGGAGTTACAGGGAGCTCTGAGTCACCATGTGAGTGCTGGGAATTGAACCCAGGTCCTCTGCAAGAGCAACAAGTGCTCTAACCACTGAGTTAGCTCTCCAGCCTATTTTGGTTTTTTTTTTTTTTTTGAGACAGCATCTCAGATAGCTCTTGCTTGTCTTGAATTCACTGTGTAGCCAAGGATAACCTTGAACTTCTGATCCTCCTCCCTCTACCCTACAACTGTCGGGATTCCCAGCATGAGCTGCCACACCTGGCTCAGGTTTTTTTTTTTTTTTTTTAAGGGGCTAACACTCTCATTATCTTGTGCATCCTTATTTTGTGCTAAGTGTGGCCTCCAAGTACAGGAGTCTGAGGGTGCCAGGCTGCCCACAAGTAGAACCCAGAACCCTCATATTCCCTGGGATGTGCTTTACTTTTTGTTTTGTTTTGGTGTTTGGTTTTTTTGAGATAGGGTTTCTCTATGTAGCCCTGGCTGTCTTGGAACTCACTATGTAAACCAGGCTGGCCTCGAACTCACAGAGATCCCCCTGCCTCTGCCTCCCTAGTGCTGGGATTGAAGGAGTGTACCAACATCGTCCGGCTGCTTTACCTGTTTGATCCTTAAGCTTGGCTTCCTTGCCTCTTCAGGCTTAGGAGACATTGTGCAGACTAGGCTTCCCTGTCTTTAGTGGAACCCCCACATCTGTGGAAGGATTTGCCCAGCTGGGTGGTTGGGTAGGGCAGGGCACCAGCAAGGTGCCTTCTACGCCGGCATCCTGTATGGCCAGTGGATCCTACATGGCCAACCCCTGGCCTGAGTTTTTGTGGTTTGTGTCTCTTGAACTTGCAGCCACATGATTTGGTTAGCCACCACATCCCCCGTTTCAAACAAGGGAAAATCTTGAGTAAGAAAAGCCACACTTTGAACTAGAAGATGAAGAGGCATTGAGACAATGAGGTGGGCAAGCATTTGGTTCTGTGTAGTGGTCACTGTACTTTGTGTACAAGTCTTACTGCATAATTTTAAGCAGTCACTTAGATGTTGTAAGCCAAAGTATAATAAATAGCTCTCTGTTGCCAACAACTTAGTCATCATTTGAGGGAAGTGCAACCAGTCAACAGAGTATGATTTTTGGTTTGGAGTAAGGAGAGAGTATTTTTCCATCAAATTTTTGAGAACCAGGATTGAATTCTGGGCCTCCAGTGTAGTACTCACACACACTCCACCACTGCACGACACCTGCAGCTATCCAGCAGCTCTGTGTGTGTGTGTGTGTGCAAAAGCCAGAAACTGACACTGGGTATCTTCCTCTTCCGATCTCTACCTTAATTTTGAATCAAGGTCTCTTACTGAACCTGGGGGCTGGCCAGTGAATTCCAGGTATCCTCTTGCCTCTGCCTCCCCACCCCAGTGCTCAGGTAAAAGGTATGTGCCACCATGCAACTGTGTAAAGGTGGGGGTCACAGGACGACTTTGGTGTTGGTTCTCTCCTACTTTCTGTAGCTTGCCAGGCACACATGACAAGTACCGTTCGATATCTGCTGAGCTATCTCATTGGCCCTCCATCAATTAATTAATTAATTAATTAATTAATTAATTAATTAATTAATTAAATTTTGAGGGCAGGGTTTGGCATCTGTACTGGAAGTAAAATCACTTGTTAGCAGGTTAGCCCACACTTGTAATCCCAGTGCTCAAGAAACTGATGCAGAGAATGGCCCAAAATTTGAAGTCAGCCTGGGCCACATAATGAATTCTAGGCTAGCCTCGGGTAAAGACCAACCCTTTCTCAAAACATCAGGGGGGAAAATAAGTATAAAGCCAGGCATGGTGGTACATACCTGTAATCCTGGCGCTCAGGATGCTGAGGCAGGAGGGTCAAAGCTGGGCATAGGAAAGACTAATTGAATACCAGAAGAAACTCTTATCCGAAGTAGTGAGTTAAATTTCCTTAAGAGAGAGGTTTTCCCACATTTTTTGCACAAGTGCTCCCATACTGTAGCTTTGAAAAACTATGGGCACATTCAAAAGTTTGGACACATCTAAACCTTCTTGTCCCAATTTTTTTTTGTTGTTTGTTATACTTTTTCGAGACAGGGTTTCTCTGTATAGCCCTGATTGTCCTGGAACTCAACTCTGTAGACCAGGCTGACCTTGAACCCACAGAGATCCACTTGCCTCTGCCTCCTGAGTGCTGGGATGAAAGGCATGCACCACCACTGTCCAGCTCCAATTTTGAATAGCTTTAAAAGATGCCATTTGCAGTATATTGCAGGCATTTAAAGGTAAAATCCAATGTCATGTACTTTGGTGATATCATTCCTACCATCAGTGTCCCTTAAAAAGAACAAGAACAAATTGTTCTTAATAGTGTAAAAGTCACATCCCCAATGATGGCGGTGATCCATTTCCCCGTGTGAAATTTTATTTGAATGTAACTTACCTTTACATTGGAAAGTCTCTTTATTGGTAGTTACTTTTGTTCTTTCCTTGACGGAAGTACATGGAAATTGCAATTCAGAACATTTCTATGATCTTTAAGCTGTGTCCAGAAAAGTTGTTTGACTTTGTAATTATTGTCTGCAGACTTGGTCACAGAACCACAACTCATCCTCAGGCCTAATGAGAGGTTATGGAATGTCTTGGAATTAGGTCTCAGAGTGGAGTGGCTTAGTGGTGGACCTTTAAGGTGCCTGTCTCAGGGAAAGGACTTACTGAACTGTCTCTGGGACCTCTGCTGCTGGAACATTCTGTGAGAACAGTCATCGTCGTCGTTGTCTCCTCCTCTTTTTTTTTTTTTTAAAGACAGGTACATTACATCAAGCTGGCCTGGAACTTGCAGCAATCCTCCTGCCTAGCCTCCAAGTGCTGGTATTATAAGCATGAGCCATTACACTGTCTGACAGCCTTCTTTTTGTCTAGGTGTGGAAGGAACATGAAGGTGACCTTGTGTCTAGGGATGGCCTGCCAGGGACTTCTCAGGCAGTTAGTTTTAGGAGATAATTTGTGGAGACTGTCCCTGGGGACCCTGAGGATATTCTTGCTGGGTACCCCACACTTTGACATGCCTCCTTTGTAGATGCACAGGACTGCGTATCTGAGGAACAAAGGCCTTGTTGCATCGAGCCTGGCACTAGAGATAGTCTGTCTTGCACCTCCGTATTTTGTTACATGCTTTCTGAGTGCTCGGTGTTAAATGGCGGGAAGATGGAGAATTTCATAGGCCATTCGTGGTTCACTTAGGGGTTTGTATTTTTATTTAGTTTGGTTAAAATGTAAGCCTGTGACATTATGCATTGAGTTAAAATTTAATTTGCCAGAAAAAGGCAGCAGTAGGAAGACCAAGGTGGTTGAGCCTGGGGCTCCTTGGACTCTTGCTTGGTAATCCAGTGTTCCCATTTGCTCTTCCTCCTTCTGTGCTCTAGGCCTGAGGGTTCCTGCTGGTCCATTGGTGGGCTAGGGATGATGATGAAGAGGACCTGAACTAGGAGACTAGGGTGTTGGAAAATTGGGCCTCTTCCTAAGAACCTAGGATGGGCTGGTGTGGAGCACTTGACTGTCCCCAGATGCTGCTAAGGCATGTAAATGTGCTGGGTTGTTGGGATGTTTAGTAATTCAACAAATGCTCTAACCTCATGCTCAGAACAGAGCAATGGCTGGAGAGCAGTAAAACCAGACATATGGGATAGTTTTGTGACCAGAGGGCCCTGTGTGCCTGGCAGTGGGCAGGATAGTTTGCTGCTGTAGAGATCCATAGCATGGCCCAGCCTGGCTTTCCACCTATCTCTGGCCTCACTGCTGGTGTGGGTAAGAGCACATGAGAGCTGGGTGTGGAGGCTCACATCTATAATTCTACCATTGGGAGTTTGAGATCAGCCTGAGCTACAGAGCAAGACTTAAAACCCAGGACAGCCAAAGTGTCAGCGGAGAGTGCTTGAGCAAGGGCATGACAGCATGGAGATGGGACCCTGTCCCCTGTTCCTGGGGGAAGAGGAGACAACTGAAATCAAAGAATGAGGTTGGCAGAGATGGTGAGAGACCCCAGAATATGCAGTCTCATTGGTCTGTCTCCAGCACAGCGGCTGTTTTTCAGTTCCCTTGGTATTTCGGGCATCAGGATGGAGGGCAGGGTCTCCTGACTTGGAGAATCTACGTGTGCCGAAGGAAAACAGGTACAGGAATGCATAGAGACTCTCTTGCCTTAGAAATAACTGCACTCCCCTGGGCTTCCCTCCAGCATGCAAATCTCCTCCCAGTCAGGCAAGTGACAGGAACACTGGAATGACCATTAGTGGTTTTTCATATCGCTTATGTAAAACTGTTTGCATTCAAGCTTGGAACAGGGAAGCCCTCCCCCGCTGAGGCTCTGTGTACCTCTGTGCAGTACTCCCCTCTGCTGGATGGAGTCAGGTCAAGGAGTGGGCCAGCCTGTTCTGCCACTGCTCAGCACCGTTTGAAGGCAGTTCTGACTTGGAGGAGAGCTTGAGCAGAGAGGGCAGGTTGTAGGTCACCCTGTCTTGTTTCCACCATACAGTCGGTGTAGCCTGTCATTGGCAGGGGTGTGTCTGTGCTGGGGAGGACGTGTGGGATGGGGCCCAACAGTTGTGTCCTTAAGGCAGAGTGCAGGGAATTGCAAAGCTATTGAAAACATTTCCACTCTTGTTGAATGAGTCATATATAGCTAAAGTGATCTTAATTCTGAAGAGAGTGGGGAGGGGCCTGCACCTTTTACTCTTTAGTGGGAGCTTGGCAGAGCCCAGCTTGTCCTGGGAGGGAGTAGGGAGTGGCCAGCCTTGGCTTTGTGGCCTTGGCCCAGAAACCACCACTGCTCACAGCCTCAGCCTCTGTGTGATAACCGTGCGCCCAAGGGGTATTTGTTCCTGTGGAGTAGGCACTTGAAGAGTAGGAGTGACAGCCACTAACACAAAGAGCACTGAGCCCTCTGATAGAACACAGAATGTGAAAGTTAAATGGCCTGCCCAGAGCCCCAGCGCGGGTGGCCAAGCAGGCTGCATGGCTCATGGTCTCAGGTCGATCACTAACTTAAAATGCTGTTTGTTTTCTGCCCAGGGAAATGTGGAAGTGCCATTCTTCCTTGTGTTCCAGCTCAAGGCCCTTCTGCTGTGCTACCCATGCCAAGAGAGTGCCTGCTGCTGGAGGAGGCTCATCTTGGCTGCTGGCTGCTCAGCTGCTGGTCCTAGGCTCCTCTATTAGGAGAGTGGTGGAAGGATCCCTGGGGGCGGGGAGGGTACTCATTGGCTCAGGCCTTGTGTTGTTCACCTGGTTCCCTAAGGCTGTGAGGACATGCAGCTACTCCTGCTGTAATTCCCTAGTACATGGCCAGTGGCATTGGTGAGCCTGCCCTGGTGTGCAGTTCTGTCCCTGTCTCATCATTCCCATCCTGCCAGCTAGCCTGTGAGCTAGGCCAGGGCTGGTTCCGAGATCTATTCCACTCTGATGATCCTTCCATGTGGCCAGACTTCTGGGCATGGTGAGCAGACAGGCATGGGAACATTGAGCGACTTTGACCTCTGACCTGGGCCAGTTTTGGAAGATGTCCAGTCAGGTGGTACCTGGTCTGATCAGAAGATTGTTTTTGAAATTTGTTATTGGAAATTCAGTCACCTAGAAGAGTGAATCACACAGTGAGATAGTGTCATCTCAGCTTGTTACCCACACTACAGCTATCTACATGTTTCTAGTATGAACCATTTTGTTGTTGTTGTTATTGTTTTGTTTTGTCTTATCTCGACATGTTATGTAGCCGAGGCTGGCCTGGAACTCATCCTCTTTCTTCCTCAGTCTCCTAAGCTCTGGGACTGTCGGGATTAAGCCATGTGCCACCATGCCCTAAAAGGTTTGGTGGTTTTGGTTCTTGAGATGGAACCTAGGACCTCACATGCTAGGCGAACACCCAACCACTGAGCCACATTGCCAGCCCTGTGCTTCTAATTAAAAATTTTTTGTTTTTGGCCGGGCAGTGGTGGCACATGCCTTTAATTGCAGCACTTGGGAGGCAGAGGCAGACAGATCTCTGTGATTTCGAGGTCAGCCTGGTCTACAGAGCGAGATCTAGGACAGGCACCAAAGCTACACAGAGAAACCCTGTCTCAAAAACCAAAAAGAAAAAAAAAATTTTGTTTTTGTTCTGAGACTGGGCCTCATGTAGCTGAAGCTGACAGTCAACTTACTATACAGCTGAGACTGGCCTTTGAACTCCTGATCCTCCTGCCTCTACTTCTCAAGTACTGAGATTATAGGCGTATGGCCACCATACCTGGCTTGTTTTTCCAGTTTTAAGTGTCATTTCCTCCTGATACTCTATGTGTGTGAAAGATACTGGAATGAGGCGATGCTTCAACCAGTCGAGTGCAGAATGAAATCAGAACAGGTTTTTGAAGGAGTAGCCTGGCCTGTGGCCGTGTCACCAATAATTGCGGGAGATGTGGAGGAGAAGCAAGCTCTGTCCGCAGGTCTCCAGGGTAGGAGCAGCTGTGGGTGCAGACGGTGGCATTGTCACCCGTTATCAGTGCACACTGACAGTTTGTGCCATCTCTGCGGCCAGGGAAGCTGTGTCCTGATAAGTCTGCTGGGAGTGATGCTGGTTTGTGGTGTCAGGCCCAGATAGGGTTTTTACATGGGTCAGTGGGAGACTGGAAGACATCAGTACAAACAATGGCTTCTCCCTATAGAATGGCACTTGAAAACAATCATAAACAGAGACTATGGGCTTCCCCATGCTCTGCCCAGGTCCTGGCCCACCCAGGGATTTGTTGGTACCCACACAGTTCTGCATTAGGAGTCTTAGGCCTGTCTTCCTACAGAGCTTTGCTGGGAGCAGGCAGGGAGTTCCTCTGCCAATCTGTGGTCCTATTTGCCTGGTGTCCTAGTGCATTGGATCTCAGTGGCTCCAGGGAAGGCAGCTGTGATGCTAATACTTGTGCAACACTAGAAGAGTCCCCCCTTGGGGACTGAATGTGTTTGGTGTGCTGAATTCAGTGAGACACCAGGATCTTAGCAATACTGTAGGCTGGGGCCTTAAAAACAGCAACTCACTTCACTTGGGCTTGGAGGTTGGAGATTCAAGAGCAGGATGCTCTCAGACGGTCTGCTGAGGGAAGGGACAGTTGGTACTTCAAAGAGATGCCTTGTGGCTGTAGCGCCATGGTAAAAATGGGGCAAGGCCTTAACCTAACTTTTCCATGAAGATGAGAATTTCACTCAGGTCTCTACTCTGATGACCTTATCACCACTCAGTCCTCACTACCTTGGAGGTAGGGTTCCTGCATGTAAGATTGGAGTGTATATGCTTTCTAGCCATAGCACTCTCCTTTGGTTAGTTGTGGGTGACCTTAATCACCATAGAACCTGGTTGGCACAGCACGTAGTTAGCATGCCTTGAAATTGCCCCTGTCTTGCTATTGGATCCAGTTCCAGCCGGCCTGCCTGTGTACACTGACTGCCTGAAGTGCTACATGTACTTTGAATCACCCATGTTGCATGGAGGCTGTGATAGTTCTTACCTGGGCATCTAGCTCCTGATTGTCTGTACTAGAGTGTGCCGAGCACAGTGTGAGATGAACTAGGAAGTGACCTTGGCCTTGTAGGATATACAGAGTAAGAACTCAGGGTTCTAGAGCCAGGGGTGCTGTGTTATCTGTTCTGGGGGCCAGGCCATCTTCGGGCTGCATCTGAGTGGCAGTTGCTGTTTCAGAAGGTGGAGCTGGCAGGACCTCTGCTTGCTTCCAGTTGTTTTCATAGGCAATGGGAAAGGCAGGGTCTAGTCCTCAGCTTTCTGGGAAGGGGGTGAGCAGGCCTGGGTGGTGGCCTAGTCAGTCCTGCTGAAAGGGGCATCTTCCCCTGCCCCAGACTGAATCCCAGGCAGGAGTGTAGGGCCCTTGACCTTGGAAAGCCATCTTCTGTGGCATTTAGCACTGAGAGTTTGTTTCTGTCACCCATGGGTTTGTTTTTATCCACCTCCTCTTAGAAGCAACCCATTGGAAACAGTGGTGGTGTGTCTGGGGTCACCTGCCCTGGGACTTGCAGCCTCTGGGCAGCATGCCTGACCACCAGTGCCTACCAGGCAGCTCAGGAGACAGGTGAACCTTTCTGGATACCTCTGGGTGCCATGGTGCAGCTTCATTGTGTCTTGGGCCCTGCCACATGGTAGCAGGTGTAAGGACTATGGATAGGGTGTCTTTGGGTCACCTGCCAAGTGCTTGAAGTTTTGTGGCATTATCTCAGCGTAAAGGAAGCTGTGAGGAACTGTGTCCACGTCTAAACAAGTCCTCTTCCTCCTTCCTGGTGGACCAGGTTCTGCCTTGGTTACCTAAAGGGAGAGCGGTGATCCTGGATATTCTGGTCTGTGCCTGGGGCTGGAGGTCTGTAGCAGCAGGATTTGATGCCTTCCTCCCAAGCTGTGGGGCTCTGCTCTGGGGACTCACACCTGTAAAACAGTCATGATAAAGCTGGGGAAACCCAGGTGTCCCTCAGCCGCTCAGGGTGAACCTTCCTACTCTACAATCCTGCTTGCCTTCTGCAGTCCCCCACACCCCAGCCTTTTGCACCCCAGCCTTTGTGCCCCCTGTTGCCCATGTTCTTTTTGCCCTCTCCAGACTGTCCAGTGCCTTGTTTGCCAAAGTAGAACAGACTGCTAAGCTTGCTGTTCTTTGGGATTTTGTTTGTTTGTTTTCATTGGATTTTTTTTGGGGGGGGGCGGTGCTCTATAACACAGCCTTGTCTAGACAATATAGCCTAGGCTGACCTCAAGCTCCTGTTTTCAAGAATAACTTTTTTCCTTTATTTTTATCTCTCAGTAGTACTGGGTTTGAGACTGGGTGCTAGACAAGTTCTAGCACTAACAAACACTAAGCCCTGCCTCTAGCTTGACCTTGAACCCCTGCTTCTGCCTTCTGTGTGCTGGGAATACAGCTGTGAACCTCCTGCACAGTTGTTTTTGTTTTTGTTTTTGTTTTTGTTTTTGAATCGATAATGGCTCTGGGGCCCTATGGAGACTTGGTGTGTGCACAGGCACATGAGGCTGTGTACATGCAAGGGGACTGTTGAAAGGCAGATCCTGGTGTTGTCAGGGAGTGTGGGACCTTTGTGAGCAGAGGGAGGGAAAGAGTAGAGTTAATTGTAGGACTCTGCAAAGGTGAGAGAGCAGCCTGCAGGGGAGCTTCTACCCTTGGCCTTGGAGCATAGGATGAAAGAACAGAATGGGGGGGGGGGGACAGGACGGGACGGACGACTGGCAAGGGTTGGACCTTCAACAGAGGGGTGCAGCCAACTGATGGTGACCCTCACTGATCTGAAAGAGTGCTTGGCCATTCTCCCTTGGAGTTGCTTGTCATGGCCCTTGTGTGGTGAGAGCCCCTGGCTGTGAGTTCATGAGTGCTTAGGGTCTTGGGGAGAAGCAGGGGGAGGGATCTGACTTGGCCAGTGTAGCTGAGAAGGCAGGACTCAGAGGGGTGTGGTGGGTCTGGTTGCAGCTGTGACCTCCCTGGGGATGTTTTCTATGAGTGTGCTGTGCGAGCCATCCCAGGGATAGTGTGAGCATTGTCGACCCTGGTTTCTGCCAGCTGCATGCTAGGGTGGCCTCACAGCTCCCTGCATACCTAGCAGGCAGGTGCAGGGGCTCCAAGAGCCAAGCATGGCATAGATTGTAAGCTTGGTTTCTGGAACCAGCAGGAAGGGGGTGTGCTAAGCAGCTTGCTTAAGCTGAAGGGGGAGGGGACTGGACGGTTTATCTGGGTATGGGAATGTGTTGATTATGAAATGTGAAACCAGGGTTTTGCTGAGTCTGTTGCTAGCTCTGCCTTTCCTCCAGAGGGCCAGGCCTGGGCTGCTTCTCAAAACGGGGAGCTAGGGCCATCCCCAGAAGGCCCCAAACAAGCAGGCTCACCTTCTCTTGATAGGCCTCTCACTCAGCCTGACTGCAGACACTAGCGCCTCTGTGCCTCCCTCGCTTGGTTTGACTGGACAGAGCGACAGTTTTACTTCAAGGTGTTTATACTTGTGTCTGCCCCTCAGGATTGCTTCTAGAAAACACAGTTTGACCCATGTTCTCGTATACCACCAAGTGTATTTGCTGAGCTCTGGAAGGGTCTCAGCCTGGTGACCTGGCCTGCTTCTTAGAGTTCCTGAAACTTAAAAGCTATCTTTTTTCCTGGAGAAGGAGGAGGGCAGGGCAGGCCTTAATATATTGCTTTTTCCCGCCTCCCTTCCTCCTTTTTTTGAGACAGGCTCTCACTGTGTAACCATGGCTGTCCTGGAACTCACTGTTTAGGCCAGGCTGGCCTTGAATTCAGCGTCTGCCTCCCTCCCTCTGCCTTCTGAGTGATGGAATTAAAGGTGTGCACCACCACGGCCGGGCTGTGTTCTCCTTTTCCCTGGCTGTTCTTAAATTTGTATTCAGGTACCCTCCTACCTCAGCCTGGGGAGAGGCTGGGGCCACAGGCGTGTGCCACTGCACCTGCCTCTCTGTTTTCCTTTTTGTTTGTGCTAGAGACAGACTCCAAGGCCTCGTACATACGTACGTACCAGGCAAGAGCTCCGCCTTTGAGTCGCTTCTCCAGCCCCTGTTTTTCTTTCTTTTTCGTACAAACCTAAATTGCTCAACTAAATACTACTAAAGGCAATAACAGAGGGAGGATAGATTTTAAAAAGTACAAAAGGATGATGTCATAACCACAGCACAGCAGAAAGTCCTTTAACCAGTTTTGAGGCCATGTGGCTTGTCTTCAGCACCCTGTCTCCCGCCTGGGGCATCTTTCTTTCCCTGTCACGAGTATTTCTTTTGGGATCTAGTGAGAGCTGGGCCTTTTTCTTACAACACAAATTGACACGGTGTTGTGTACATTCTAGTGGGTGCTCATGTGTTTCCTAATGCCCACCTAGGGAGGCCCCAGTTTGCCCTGTCTCTGGATAGGGTAGACTGCTAGGCAGTCTCTGGGCTCTGGGAATGGAGGTCTGGTCATCAGAGCTGGGGGAACTTGTGACCTGGGTGGCTGCCTGTATGCTAGCAGTCCTCTGCTCTGTCTCCCTTAGAGATCAAGCCCGAGAGGGTTGCCCTTACAGCTTTTGTGTCTGTCATCATCACATCGACAGAATTAATGACTGTGGCCTTGGAACTCTGTCCATGCCAGGTACTCACCTATCTGCAAACCTGTGGAATTGGACGCCATGCAAAGTGACTGTTGGCTGCTGTTGTGACAGCCTCTTTGTGGGAATATTTAGGGGAGTTAAAATTAGCAGTGAGCACCACAGAAAGTCAAGGCTACCTAAAAGAACCAACAATGTCACATTGGAAAATGTGCCTGAGATAAGACTTGGCCGTGAAGGAGCGGAAAGTGGAGTTTCTTTCTTTCTTTCTTTCTTTCTTTCTTTCTTTCTTTCTTTCTTTCTTTCTTCCTTTCTTCCTTTCTTTCTTTCTTTGGAAGATTTATTTATTTATTTATTGATTGATTGATTGAATGAATGAATGAATGAATGAATGTGAGTGCTCTGTTTTCATATAAACCAGAAGAGGGCATCAGATCCCATTACAGATGGTTGTGAGCCACCATGGGTGCTGGGAATTGAACTAGAGTCCTCTGGAAGAGCAGCTAGCGCTCTTAACTGCTGAGACATCTCTCCAGCCCTTGGAAAGTGGAATTTTCAACTCTGGGCAGAGAAGGTAGGAGAATGGCCAGAAACTTGCAGCTTGTGGGACCCCGTGGGACCTTATTGCCGGGACCACAAAGTCCTGGAAAGGAGCCCTGGTGACCTGCATCTGCATGCCTGCCTAACCCCACAGCCAGATAGGCAGCAAAACTGCAGCCAGCCCTTGATCCCCAAGTCCCTTAGGGCAAGTGGCATAGTGTTCGGCTGAAGCCTGCATGGTTCTCCTTTACCCGTCACGTCGTCATCTCTAGATACCTTCAACCCCACTGTAGTGTAAGTGCTGTCTGTGTAAACGGACACTATTTACAGTGTGCCGTTCGGGAACTGTGGCAAGAAAAAGGTCTGTCCTCAGCCCACATGAAATTTTGTGAGTATTTTGTACCTACAGTTGATTAGGTCTGCAGATGTAGAAGTCAGGGATATATGGACAGCAGAGATAAGGACTGTGTGGATGAATGTATCTATATGACAAATGTATTCCTTTGTATCTGGTCTGATATCGTATTGTAGAAGGTAGTTTATGTATCGCATTGATGTGTTCTGATCTATCACTGTTATAGTGCAAATGTATAAATTGCATGTACTATGTGTTGTATATTGAAGTAGGTATATCATATTAGGTGGTATATTTGTGTAATACACTTTTACTTTCTCTTTTTATGAAGCTCTTGGGGACACCTGGCTGTCAGGGTCCCAGGTCTGCAGTAGCTCATTTTTTTGTTTCAGTAAGAGCTGCAGATGCTGGAGGACCATTGTGGGGTCTGAGCCTGTCCTATCAGGAGCCCCTGAGTCCTAGCCTGCTATCTAAGGTGGTATTTGGCTTCTGACCACAGGGGTGGCAGGGACGGGGTGCTGCGGCTTTGCCTTGTGCATATCTCTGACTGGGCTCAAGGACTAGAGTTGTCCGCTCTCTCCAGCATTGCTCACTGGCTTCCCTTGAGAATCCCCTTGCAGAGGCTGCAGCCATAGGGACCTCCAGAGTCTCTGGCATGTGGCCACTTAGTTCCTCTTATGATAGGAAACCTATTCCCGTTCAATGTGGCTTCTACAGATGTAGCATCTGGCTTCCTGGCAGGTGGGCCCAGGAGAACTCTGCTCACCCCATTTATAAAGGTCACCTCTGCCATCACTCTGTCCCTGACAAGCTGTAGCATTCAGCTCTTGTTTCCATGAAGCACCATGATTTAGATAGTATCACTTCTTACTTGTGGCTTAGGGGCTTTGGTCATCCTACAGTTTTCTTCTTTTCAAGATAGTCTCTTGCTATGTAGCCTAGGCTAATCTTGAACTCATAATCCTGCCTCAGCCTCCTGGGTGCTGGGATTATGGATGTGTTACAATGCCTGGCCATCCTTTCTTCTGTGACAGGATAAAAGTCTAGCACTTTTGACCACCTAGTTCCTGCCAGCAGCCCTCTGTCCTTTTCCTACATAGTGGCCTTTCTCAGAAGTGTATGGGGCTTGCCCTTCCTCCCTCATCTCCTCCAACCATCATTGCTCTCGCCTCTGTGCCCAAGGCTCCCTGGAGCCATTTTCTTGGGGGGTTATCTGTGTACTTAGGCTCTAAGCCACAGTTTGCTAAGCTTGTACCCTGTTCCTTTGGACCACATGCCCACACTTTCTGTCTTTCCTCCTGGGATGATGGGACATTCCTAACCCTCTCTCTGCATGGACAAGGACTAGCACCTATGGCTCACCAGTCAGATCTCACTGCAGCTTACACATCAACTTAGTATCCTGTGTATCTATCTGGTCCAGCTCCCTATTGGCTTTACATGGAAGAGCATACCCACAGAACACTGCCCTCCCCCCTTCCCCCTTCCACCTGGCAGTGGTACCATAGTAGCTGGCTGGGTGCCTTAAGAGCAGAACAAACTGTCCAGCCCCTGCCATGTCCCCAAAACAACAGGTAGAGGACTGGGGCTGGGTATCAACTTTGGACCCGAAGCAGCACTGTGTGTAGACTCTGTAGGAGAGATAGCTGTATATGGACCTGCTGGGCCACCTGATGGGTGAGTAGGGTGGATAAGAGCTCCCCTCATAGCTCTATTGCACCCCCTAAAAGTGAACCTCTCAGGAGAAGCTGCTGTTGCTTGCGACAGTCCATTTTTGTATTGACAGGGCCATCCCAGTTTGTCTTTGTCTTACCTTAGCTCAGAGTGTTGGTATCCTCTATTCCCAGTTTGGTTTTCATGTGGGCTAGTTCATCTTTCTTTTTTCCTCTGTGTTTTGGAAGTTTCATGTGCAGACTGAAGAGCTTTCTTTGCTTTGAGATTGTACCCACTCCCTCCTGCTTGGCGAGTACTTTAATAGATTCCTTAGGTTGTCCTAAATCTCTGTGTTGGGAAGAGAGCGTACATGGTGCAGGTGGCTGCCCAGCTGTGTAGGTCACCTTCCCTGAGTCAGGTTCTCTGTCTGTTCTTGACTCCCTGTGAATGCTTGGGTGTGTTTGGGTATCTTCCCACACTTCCCATCTCACGTCACCTTTCCCTTCATGTCACACACTGTCCCAGACTCACTTGTCCAACTGACAACAGGAAGAGGGGAGAACCATTCTGGCCTTGCTCCTGGAGAATGCAGCCAGTCAGGCCTCGTCAGCCAGGCCTCACTATCCATTCCCTCTTCCCTCTTCTGGGTGCCTGAGGGAGGCTTTGAAGGTTTTCCTCCCTAGGCCCTAGACTGGTTGTGATGCACACTAGGCACCAATCAGTGAACACCTCAGCCTGCCCTCCTTTCTCTAGGGAAGTTGGGGTCTCTGGAGATGCTGCAGACAGGACAGAAGTCGGGGGGTGGGGGGGAAGGGCTCTGACGCCAGGCTGTAGGTTTCTGCTCTTGTCTTTCCTGCTTCCGTTTCTTCTCTGTAAAATGAGACTAATGCTAGAGTTCCCCACATGGGATTGCTGTGAGGTTAGCAGCTAGTATAGCTGGAGTTTTAGAAATTGGCTCCTAGGAAGTACCTTGTGAGTTTCAGCTATGATTGCTGCACACCCACACGAAGCAGTTGAGTAGGCAGCGTCTGCGGGGGTACGAAGATGAACCCAAACACACAGGCTCTGCAGTTCCCATGAGGACAAGTATGAGTCCTGAGGATGGAAGGGCTTTTTGCTTCTGTGGAGTTGTTGATATGTGGCCGGCAGAGCTGAGTATTGTGACCTGTGAGGATCCCAGCCACCTCTCACAGAAGAAGGAACAGGTCAGGCTCCTTTGGGCTGGACAGGGCTAGATGGATGACTGGGAAGTAGAGTGAGCACTGGGTATCTGTGGCTCATGTTAGGGCACAGGGTCCCTCCTGTGTGGAGCTCAATCCAGGTTTCAAGATGCTGGTAGGTGGCTCCCAGTGGAGGGAGCAGCTTGCCTGGAAGGTGATTGAAATAGCAAGGCCTGAAGGGAGCCCCATATGTGGGTGAGTGGACTGACCTTCAACTTAATCCTCCTTCATCTCCCCAGTGCTGGGATTAGCAAGCCCAGCTTACATTAATTTTTATAGCCTTTATAGCCTCTTTTAAAAAAAAAATTTATTTATTTATTTGTGTGTGTGTATAGTTACAGAAGGTTGTGGGCTACGGTATAGGTGCTGGGAATTAGTCCAGCTCCTGCACAAGTACAACTAGTGCTCTTAACCACTGAGCTACCTCTCCAGCTACCTGTCCCATCCGTCTGTCTGTCTCCCCCCACCTCCCGTACCCCCCTCCCCCGCTTTTTCCGCTTTGAGGTAGTCTTGTGATGTAACCCAGGATGTCACTATTCAATAGCCCAATCTGACTTCCTTTCAATGCATTCCTCCTGCTTCAGCCTGAGTGTCAGAATCATAGCACTGGCCAAGACACCTGCTTCTTTTCCATTTATTTATTTTTAGATTTATTAGCTACCTGAAAGAATATAGTCTTTTTTTACAAAAAACCAAATAATTTTCGTATATGTTGTAGTTGACCATCCATACTGGCAGCTCAGCTTACTGGGTCAGTAGCCTAGTGCCCAGCTCTGGGAACTCCCTCTAGGAGTCCTCTGAAGGGTTGGTGCCTGTGGCTCAGCTGACTTGGGGAGGGGGAGGGGAGGGAGTAGAGTGAGATCTGATCTGCTTTAGCTGGTGACTTTCAGGCTCTTGTGAACTCACCTGTCAGCAGGCCGGGCAGCAGAGTGTTGGGCTGTGAATCAGCATCCCCAGAGAGGGTCTGGGGAGTTGCAGTCATGTGTTCTCCGTAAATTAGTCTTTTGAGGAGAGAGTGAGGTGTGCTGAGTTTACAGTGAGGGCCCTTCTCCAGGGCCTAGCCTCAGTGAGTGGCTCTTGCTCTTTTCTGGCACAATGTCCTGCTGTCTGAGGAGGTTGTATGACATGCTGGAGACTGTGCTGGCCTGGGGCTCCTGTTCTGCTCAAGTTGTTGCTACATTTCTCAATAGTCAGTGATGGAATCTGATTGGGGCAGGGCAAACCATGGAGATCTGGGATGTTCCCAGTTGACACTGCACTGACATTTATTTGGTGGCTTCCATTGAGGTGTAAGTGGGTTTGCAAAGGATGGTAGAAGTTGATGTTAGGGAGGACCACAGCCGGTGACAGGCAGCTGACTCCAGCCATTCCCTTCCCCATGGATTCTGGGCTTTTGCAAGGACCAGGAACGAGTACAGGTCCTGGCTGTTTCGGTGGCTTTTGAAAAATAAGGGTTACTTTGCTAGCACTTTCATTTTCTGGATTGGAAGTAGTTTGAATAAGCTGGGATGATAGCACATACCTGTATTGTCAGTACTTGGGAAGCTAAGACTGGAGGATCCTGAATTCTGGGTCAGCCCAGGCTACTTAGCAAGACCCTGTCTCAAAAAAGAGAGTAGTTTCAGTAGAGGGTGTGTTTAAAAGAGGGGAGTGTGTGTTGTTTAAGATTTTAGTTTAATTTTTTAAGTATGTGTGTATATAAGTGTCTAAGCATGGTGATATCCATGTGAATGCTGTGCCTGTGGAGGCCAGGATAGGGCATCAGATCCCCTTGAGCTAGATTTACAAGTGGTTGTATGTTGACTGATGTGGGTGCTGAGAACCAAACCTGGGTCTGCTGTAAGAGCAGCAACTGCTTTTAACTGCTGAGCCTTCTGTCCAGGCCTGTGTGTTGGTATTTTGAGACAGGGTCTTACTCTAACCTAGGTGGTCTTGGAACTCACCGTGGCCCATGTTGTTCTAGAACCTGTTGTGATCCAAGTGCTGGAACTATGTGTGCTGCTGCCACGGCCCACAGAACAATCTTTTAAAGGTTTCAGTAGCATGTAGGCTTATATGCTGACCACTTCCTGCCTTGATCTGCTTTAATCACTGCGCTTGAGGCCACTTCTCAGACCAAGTGACTAGGGACAGGTTTGGAGCCCTGTTAGAGGTCCCTGTGCAGGATGCTGGCCTCTGATGCTGAGAGTGAAGACTTTTCAGAACACTCAACAAACCCCACTGTTTATTGATCTCTGTCCTTAGTTCCAGCAGATCATGGGGGGAGGGGGGTGGGAGAGAAGCTGTGAGCTCTGATCCGCTTTCCTAGAGGCTGTCTGTAGGTGGTAGCAGAGATGTGGGGACCTGGCGCAGTGGAGTTACAGTGGGCTCTTGGCTGGAGCTAGGAATCTCCTTTCATGTCTTTGTGACTCTCGGTACTGTCCACAGCTAGATCTCAGGTTGAAACTGATGGGACCTCCCCAGTTAGTAGTGGCTAACTCAAGCCGGCTGTGTGCTCAGCTAGAGAAGAGCCACTGGATGCCTGTGCCTGTCCCTCACTCCTGCCCCTGCTGTTGATCTGTCCCAATTCCTGGAGCTAGTGTCTGGAATAGAAACCATGGGTTGGGAGCCCTCTCCCTGGGAATGGAGAATGTGGAGGCGCATCGTGAATCATTGGTGACGCTCATCATTTAGTCTCTTGAGGATTTTCTCTGAGAAAAGATTGAAATTTAAAGCTTTAAATGTCCTGGCTGAGGCGAGCAGACCCCTAGGGGGTAGCTGCAGAGAGTGTTCTTTCTCCCTGGCCTGTTTAGCTGGGTTCCCTGCCTCAGGATTCCCATGCTATGTGTGTTCCATTTTTCTTTGTATCTTTTGTTGGCCTGTCCTCCTGAGCACTGCTTATATAGGAGGTGTATGTCCTGGAGAAGCAATGTGTAGTGGAGGCAGTGGGTTATGCCTCTCGTATGTAGGCCACACAGGCTTTACCACACTTTTATCACACAGGTTTTAGCACAGGCCTAAAGCACACACACATCTAGTGAGTGTGTACCCAGGAGTGCCCTGCAGACCCTCTGGACATGTGGGATACACTTTGGCTTTAGGGCAAGGCTCATCTCCACTGTTGGGCACCTGATCCACATATGGGCCCTTGGAGTGGCCTTTTTTGTTCTCATGCATGGTTCCCTTGACTACTGTTAAAGAGAGTTCACAGTGATAGCCCCATAGCAAAGGAGGGAGGCGTTCTATCACATCAGAAATTGGAGCATCCTCCTAAGGTCAGGGGAGGCCCAGGAGGGCCCTGTCCTTAGATGGCTGCTCTCCCCTTTGGAGCAGGTGGATCCTGAGCTCTGCTGTCAGCCCCAGAGGCCATTCTGTACAGGCCTTTGCTAGCTCTGCCTCTGCATAGATCAGTAGGTCACTTAGTTGGGTGGCTGTGGCCAGCCCTGGGAACATGCAGGCTTTGTACATCACAGAGGACTTGAGTGGACATTGCTAGGTGGTAGGCTTTACAGAACTTTGGAGACAGGAACATTGGGATGGGGAGGGTGTGAGAAGCTGCCTGTGCCTCAGCCCCTGCCTCCACGACTCAGGGACACTGGCCGACTGGTTATGGGATTAGGTTTTTATCCCCAGGCGAATTCTGCTCGCACCAAGTAAACAGCATAGAGTTACCTTGGGCCACTTGCCAAACTGGAAATATCTTGGATCTGGTGCTCTTTTTCTTTGGGTTGCTGTTGACTGTGGAAGATTTTGACCCTATTCCATTGCAGAGTAGGAAGAACAGCTTATTTTTCAGAACGGCAAATAAGGAAAAGAATGAAAGTATCTGAGTGTCTGTTTCCAGCCGTCTCCTGGGAAGAACACTTTTATAGACACCAGGCAGCTTTGCCAGCTGTGGCCAACTTTCCATCCGTAGAGAACTGAAGTGTGCCTCGAGGAGGCCAGGGCTGTCCTTGCCCCCAGAACCCTCGCCTGCCTCTCGTGTGTTCTGCCTGGGCCCTGTGCCATGGGGCAGGCCTTGGAACTTTTCGTTCTCCTGGCTTTCCTGTGGTCCGTTAGTGAGAATGTTGTGGTTAGAGGGAAGCATGGTGCTGGATGTGCCCTCTAAAGCCAGGGTACAGGCCGTCGTTTGGGGCCAGGTTGAGGTGGTTTGCTCTGGAGAAGGTCTGTGTGAAAGTGTCCTGGCTCTGACCTGTTGAATCTTTCAGCAGCGTCTACACAGGAACATGCTCAGATTGTCTGATCTGTCCTAGAACTCCTGTGGAAGATGACATGGCCTGTCCTTCCATTTCCAGCTCTTTTCTGTGCCACCAGGCTGCCAGCTATCCCTGCAGATGAAGCCCTCAGTATCCCTGATGTGGACTCCTGGGATCTCTGGAGAAGTTGAGACACTCAAGAGTGCGGTGTCACACACATCTGGTTTGCTCTCCTGCCGTCCTGTCTTCCATGGCTGACTGCTGCTCTAGCAGCAGGCACTGGGTGGCAGGGTTGTGAACAGCAGCAGGGCCTAGGGCAGGTCTACACACAATGGGCAGAAGTGGGGTTTCTTAACTTAGCTTCAGTTCAGAAACAGTCATCTAAAGCTTTGTGTTTCCAAATCAGAAACTTAGCCCTTTAGTAATAGCTCTGGGTAATTATCCTTGTGAAGCCAGGTGTGGTGGCACATGCCTGTAATTTCTGTGTTTGAGGTAGGGGCAGAAAGATCACCAAATGTGAGGCTAGCCTGGGGCTACACAGCAAGACCACATCCAGAAAAAAAGGAGAGAGAGATGAGTGTTATTAGACTAACCAGATTCTCCGGAGCCATTCAGATGGGCTTAGAGCCCGTCTCTTTTCTTCCTCAGGGCTGAGTCTACAGATGCACACTGTGTGTGGTAGGAAGGACTCTCTTCAGCTGCCATTTCATAAGTCAGCAGGAGCTTAGGTTAAGAGTCGGGTGAGTTGGCTATACTTGCTGTGGGTGTTGAGCTGTCACAGCAAGCCTGCCAGTAGCCCACATGACTGGCACTGGGATGGTGGCCATGGGGTCGGTCAGTTTGCACAGCATAGGTAGGTTCCCACTTAAGGGCTATGGAGACTGAGGTCCACATCTGCCTGAGCCACAGTGTCCTGGGGATGTGTTTGGGACCCTGCGCCTCTCATGCACGTGTGTTCCACACTGACTCAGGAGCAGCTTAGATGCTTAGATGCCCAGGAGCCTGCCTTGTCTCTGCAGGAGTTGGGGATAGGGAGGTGAGGCCCAACTCTTGAGTCAGGAGAGCCTCTCTCAGCACATGGACTAGCTGAGTTTGCCTCGGGTCTGGCTGTTTGCTTCTCAGCCGACCTGCTGGCTGTGTATTAACCTCAGAGAGACCTCACAGGTGAAATGGAAACGGAGAGCTGGAGTCAGTTTGAGCATTGGTGGCAAAAATATGCTGTGGGGTCCATCTCCCACCTTCTGGCAGCATGGCATCTGGGGTCTCCAGAGCTGTCCACAGGGCAGGGCTGGCATACTCCAGTTGCTGCTGCCTCTGGTCATGAGACCACTTAAACACCTTTCAAGAAACTAAACTGAAGTCCAACTCAAGACCTGGCTGTTCCCCTTTTATCCCCCAAAGTATCTTAAAACCTCTCCCTTTATTAGCTTGTTTTCTACTCTCTGTTTGTTTTATTGTTGACTACTGAGCTTGCCCTGGAGACAGTGCAGTGCACCCATAGGTGATGAGCCCCCAGGACCTGCCACCTGCAGTGTGCTGAGGATTAACAGCGAGAGTCTGGAGCCAGAACAGAGAGATCAGAAGCAGAGCCCAGCCAGGCACCCAATGCCCTGCAACTACTGGGATGACGACGACTTCTTCTTCTTCTTCTTCTTCTTCTTCTTCTTCTTCTTCTT
>CABHPP010108785.1:23601-38207 GCA_902168425.1 Peromyscus attwateri
TTTTTGGTAAAACTGCTTCTTTGTCAGCTTTCACTTCTTGTGTGGGCAGGGCACAAGCTAATATTTATCCTGCAAAAAAATCTTAAAAATGCTGGCGTGGGGAGCATTTTATGGAGGATTTTATTAATCGCTGAAAGGGAGTTACTGCCTTGAGAAACTGAGGCGATTGTGCTTAATTCAACTTTTGATTCAACAGTTTTGTTAACAGATGAAATTGTTTTGGTCTTTCTTATAAAGGCTTCTTTTTCATGTGAGTTATTGTCTGTTGTGGGCAAACTTTGGCTGTATGCTCAGGGCCCAGGACTGGACTTAGACCTGGTGCAGTGGGTGCTTTTGCACACATCCAGGCATACTCTCTGTCTCTCTCTTTTAAAAAATGATTTATTTTTTATTTTATGTGCATTGGTGTTTTGCCTGCATATATGTCTGTGTGAAGGTGTCGGATCCCCTGGAACTGGAGTTACAGACAGTTGTGAGTTGCCATGTGGATGCTGGGAATTGAACCCAGGTCCTTTGGAAGAGCAGCCAGTGCTCTTAACTACTGAGCTGTCTCTTCAGCCCCCAGGCATGCTCCTTTATAATTGACAGGCTTTTCAGAAATGCAGGCTTTTATACCTGCAACTTTATATGAGCTGTCACTTAAAAACCTGGGAGGACCTTCCCACTATGAGTGTGGTGTAGGTGACTGTGTAGCTCTGAAGGATGGGTGTTGGTTTTGAACTCCTTAAAAATGAAACTCTGTGATGTTATTTTGCAGTAAAGCCAGCCACAGCTGGATTTCCTCTAGAGCCAGCCCTTCACATGGCAGTGCCCTTGACTTTCCAAGTGGGTGGATATGAGGCCAGGAAATGCTCCTGGTGAAGCAGGAGGAGCCAGGGGCTTGGCATCTGCGGGACTTCCACCTTCAGCGGCTCCTACTTTCTCTAGGCCTATTCAGAACAGGAGAATGAGTTGGGATGGGGATGGGGTCCCAGTGTCCCACATCCCGGGGACTGATGTGGTCTGAGAGATGGGGTCCATTCCCAAGAGCAAGGAGGGGGTGCCCCGTGATAGTACACAGGGAGCTGAGAGCTGGAGTAAGGAAGTCTACAGTGAGGCCCAGAGGCCAGGGGGCTAAGGTGAAGATCTTAGGACAGTGGTGGTGTCCTGGAGGCTGGAGCCTCTCCCCCACATCCCTCCCAGTCTCTCTAATGCTTGGCGTCGGGGTGTGCCAGGTTCCAGGCTGAGCTCTGTCAGTGGACTCTCCTGGCCTTTGTGGGTGGGTCTCTAGCCCATTAAGACCTTGTTAAGGTCCTAGGACTTCCTCTTTGTTCAGCTGAGTCCATTTTCTTGTAAGCCTGTAGTTCCTCTCCTTTCTCCTGGGCTGTGGCCAGTCCTCTGAGCTGCTTTTCTGTAACTGGAGGCAGTACACACAGGTGGCCACTGTCTATGCCCTTGGGCATCAGCCTATGTGTAGAATTGTTGGGTTGAATTATGCGGAGTCCAGTAAAGGGAGAGGACTGCCCTCTCACTAGCCTGACTACCCCCTTGCTATCTAGATGTTGCAACTCTACCCAGCTGTTTGGCATAGCACCTGTTGCCCAGGATGGCAGCATTGAGTGAGCTATAAAGGTGTGTCAAAGGACATTATAGAATTGGCTGATTAGGCACGGAAGTTCCCTTTCTAAACACAGACTTTCAAGTGAATTTCCGTTCGTTTGCAATGGAGACAAAATGCAGAACACTTTACATGTATTCGTTCTGGCATGGTAGCCTGTAGAATCTATTGATTGGTACCTGTTGTAGATTTACAGGTGGCCTTGCACTGGGCATTTACAGGAAGCACATAGAGTGCATACAAGTATAAGAAACCATGCCCAGCATAGTGTCGTCTGCCTGCTTCTCTTGGCAAAAAAGGTTTGTACTTGAGCTTCGTGTCCAGGACAGAGTGGCAAGAATTGCTTGTTATGGGACAAGCATCCCTTAAGCATCTTTGCAGGGGCTTTGTTTGCAGCTCCCTGACTGTAGCTGTGTTCCAATCCTCTTGTGTTTCCAAGTGCGGATTACAGGGATGCTCCAGCATGCTGGCTCCTGTCTTTGACTCAAATCTACACAAAGCATCTGATGTGAAGGATTTTGCATCAGTCTTAGAGATGGCTGCTAGTCTCCCAGAATAGATGAAGAAACGTTTGTGTGCATTTGCACAAGCTCAGTCCTGCATTCTAGATGCGGCATGCTATTCTGTGGAAGGCTACAGGTGACCTCTGCCCTATGCCCGAGCCATTCTGCCTTAGCACCTGCACGCACCTGGATTGCAAGGGGCTATGTTCTAGTCTTACTCAAGACAACATTATCCTGCTGACTTTGAGATCAGAACCTGGTGCTACATGGGTCTTGGCCAATGGTACCTACCAATGACTGAGTGGAAAAGGGGCCTGTATATGTGAAACATAGTTGGGCCTTTTGTTTGTTTGGCCTGGAGGAGCACTGTGGGAGTAAAGCTGCTTCCTTCATCTTAGTATCTTGTTATGAGGTCCAGGCTCCCCTCAACTTAAGATCCTCTTGCCTCTCCTCCATGAGTCCTGGGGTTGCCATATGCCCTCCATGCCTGGCTTGTGTAGAGCTTCTTGACCCATGCAGACCAGTGCAGTACCCAGGAGACACAGGCTCAGGGTTCTTGTCTCTTGTCTCCTCTAGCCTGGAGAGAGGAGTAGGGCAGTTTCTTCTCTCTGGTGGGCTTGGAGTCCTGTGGATAGGCTGGGTATGGGCTCTTCATCAGGGTAGGGTGTTGTGGGAGATTGTGTTCAGCTAGCAGTAATGGAGCAGGCTACTTGCATGCGCTCAGTCTGATGGGGGCAGATAGAGAGCAAGACCCGTAGACTCTTGATGCTCAGCCTTGTGGAGGAGAGCCCCGGTGAGTGTCCTCCCCCAGACACTGTGCACGAGCTGCTATATTTGGGCAGGGCTTTAGAACTTTCATCTTAATGGTGATGGGCTGGGGATGGCTTCCTTGGTATGTTTTTTTCGTAATCAGCTTCAAATTTTCACCAACTAAGTGGACCTGCCACCACCCCATTCCACAGGCGCTTTCAGAGCCACCCCTCCCCCAGATGAAGGAACTGCTGAGCAGTATGTTGTGTATCTGGGCCTTGGAGCATGTTTGTATAGACAAGCAGAAAGTCTGTCTTCAAAAATAAGTTAGTTTTGTTTTTAGCTGAAGTTAGTTCCTAGAGCAGCTTAAAGAACCTGGCTGTGACCCACAGAAGCAGTGCTGTTTTTTCTTTGTGTGTGGTGCCAGGGATCCAATGAGATGCCTTGTGCATGTTGGCAAGTGCTGTCCCTGAACTGTATCCCAGCCTGAAATAATGCCTTTGGCTCTGCACTCATACGTTAAAGACTTCATGTCTAGAAGGAATGCTCCCTGTCAGAAGACAGCAGCGTACAGCATGGTTTTGTGTGTGGATGTGCTTCTTTGTAGTAGTGTCTCTGGACACTGCACGTTTCTTAGAGTAAAACCCCTGTGGCTTTGTTCCTTTGGCTGTGATGGGCACTGAGTAATAGCCCTGCACTGTAATGCTGTGGCTGTGTCCTGGCCAGGCTTGCCGTCTTAGCAGCTACACAGAGGCTCCAGAGCAGCAGGAGTTAGTTGAAGGGACAGCAAGCCACTGTCCCTAGTGCAAAGAAAACGCTAGGTCCTGATGTACCAATTTTTCACCAGAGCCAAGGTGGTGCCAAACAGCATTTCCTCAGCACAGAAAATGGGGCCCATGGGTAAAGAGCTTCTCCGTAGAGGTGGAAGGTTTGGGTGTATGTGCCTTTAGGGGACATTGCCCTTTGCTGCCATGCCAGTTGTCACAAGGTTCCAGCAGAGTGGAACAGAGAGGAGAAAAGGAAGAGGAAGTGACTGACCAAATCCTCTCCTCTCTCAGTGAGCAGCATGGGGGGCGGGGTCTGTGTGGAAATGGGCTTGCCAGGGCCTAGAAGCACTCCTCAGGGTGCTAAGTTTCCTCAGAGGTCACCCTCACAGCCGAGTTTGGAGGCTAGACACAGAGCTATGCTGTAAACAGTGCCGTGACTCACAGGCCTGTGCAGGTTCCAGGTGAGGAGTTGCTGGGAGACTGGTGCTAATCTTGCTGTTAGGTTAGCTGGCCATGAAGGCCCAGGCTACAGCCATTTGTAAACTTTCTTTATCCATTGAGACTTGGGCTTTTGAAAACTACGGGTCACGTTTTCCCCAATACAGCAGTAATCCTGTTCTTTCTTTTCCCTGTTTTGTTTTGTTTTTTCTTGAGATGGGGTTTCCCTGTAAAACAGCCCTGGCTGCCCTGGAACTCACTCTGTCGACCAGGCTGACCTTGAATTCACAGAGATCTGCCTTCCTGTCTCTCTGGTGCTAGGATTAAAGGTGTGCTCCAGCACTGCCTGGCTGTAATTCTTTCTTACTCCCCCACTCCCATTCCCAGTTTCACTTTTTGGTGTCTGCCATCTGCCATCAACCAAGGTCTGAAAGTATTAAAAAGAAAATCGAGTGATATGGTGAAGTCTCTGCTATCCCCTCATGCCCACTTGAGGGTTGAGTCCCTCCGTCCAGAGTTCCCAGCGTATCTGCCACTTACTCAGTCAGCAGAGGAAAGCTGTTAAGCCAAGAAGAGTTAGGCTGGACTTGCTAAGATCTGTGCAGTCCTGCTACCATGCCCTCACACAGCCCAGCACAGCAGCTGCAGCCTGGATGGTGTAGTGAAATGTGCACCCAGGACCAATGGGGTGCTTGGGGGGCGTCCCTGGAAGGTGGAGGGGACTGTTTTATACTGCATGCCTACCCTTTGAAGAATGTCAGCATGTATTTGATCACATGGGCTGTCGTTTCAGGAAACTCTCTCCACTTACAGTTGCGCCTCACATCCCCTTTTGCCTCGGCACACAACTGGGGTCTGGAAGCCTCAGTTTGGACTTCACGTGCACCAATGTCAAAGGAGTCTTTATAGTGGCATTACTTAACTGTAATCCTGTCCTTGAGGTCTGTTCTTGATATGTATGTAATGTGAAGGACTTTTCTTTCATTTTTCATGCCATGTAGCTCCTTCCTTCTCTTCCTCTCTTGCCTACCCTGACCCCTGGAGGGCATGGTGGGCACCAGAATCTGAGTCTGTTGGCATCTGATTTGCACTCATCTGGTGAAGCACTCAGAGGATCTGATCAGTGCTTATCTTGGAGCTTGTGTCTGAGGCCACCCTTGTGGGTTTTATATTAAAGCTGTAACAACTTCCTTCAGCCAGCTTGGATTCCAGGAGCTTCTCGGTTTAGAAGCTTGCTGCGGTTTCCATGGTAGCCAGAGCTTCATTCTGACTCCAGTGGCCTAAGCCAGCAAATCTCCCAGTGCTAGGAACCTTTAGAAAAAAAGGAAGAGAAACAGCTCATTGCCGGTTAATTAAAAAACAGACACCTCCTGCTCAGCTGATAGTGCAGACTGAAGAAACATACAGACCCAGGTAAGAAGCCAACCTGCAGAGAACACTCTGTTTGGGGCTGTCTTGTTTTCAGTGTGACTTCACTCAAGTGGGCTTTTGTGACGAGCTTTCTAAGTGCTGGATGCTGGCTTGGTCCTTGACATTTGGGCAGCAGTGTGTTTTAGTAAAAAATGTACAGGGAGTCTGGCTACATAGCGTTTTCCACTGGCACAGATTTTTAATCCCAGCACTCAGGGAGGTGGAGGCAGGAAGATCAAGAGTTCAGAGTCACCTTTAGCTACTTAGAGAATTTGAGGCCACCATAGGCCCTGTGGGACCCTGCTTAAAAAAAACAAAAAAAAACCCAAAACTGAAAACCACAACACCCAAAAGCCCAGCAACAACAAAAAGATGTTTCCCACCCTTGGGAGAGTGAGGCTAGAGAACCAGTGTGGGACCAGCCAGACTGGAAACCAAAACAATAAAAAGGTATTGCATTTAAAATCCCAATGCCTTCCCCCTGATTCTGTTTGTTTCTTTGAGACAGAATCTTGCTATGTAGTCCAGATTAGCCTGGAGATCATGGCTGTTCTCCTGCCTCAGTGCTGATGGCAGGCACAAGCCGTTACGCCCAGCTCTCTCTTTTGTTGTTACTTTCAGTGGGCAGTGTTATCCAGGCTGGTCTCAGGCTGTGGGCTTGAGTGATCCTACCTCAGTCTTCCATGTTGTTGATATGCACTGCTGTGTCCAGTGTGCCCTTGACATTGTGAAAAATAAAGCAATAGGTACTTTGATTCAACAACATATTAAAAATGTTTTCTGGCAGGTGTGCCATATACCTATGATCCCAGAGCTCAGGAGGCAGAGGTAGGCAGATCTCTGAGTTCAAGGTCTGCCTGGTCTATATTATAGGTTCTAGGCCAGCCAGGGCTAAACAGTTAGACCCCGTTAGTAATAATAATATATATTTACTGTCATGTTAATCACCACTGGTGTTTGCCTGTTTCATTCAGAGGTCCAATGGCATTTACTTTTAAGTTGGCAGCTTGTTTGTGTCTGGTGTGGCAGTCAGCTCTGGCAGGTAGGCTGTGCCCAGGTGGTTTGGGTAGCCCCAATGAGAAGGGGCTGCTGACAGAGACCTCAGCAGATGCGTGACCTGAGGTGGACCTTGTGGTGTGGCTAGCTTAAAGCCCACAGCCCTAGAGCTGGAGGGACTCTTTGAAGGGCCTTTGGAAGCCAATCCAGACATAGGGGAGAGGCAGAAGCAGGGAGCAGTATAATGGACATGCTGTCGTAAGGGATCATTTCGATTACAATATTGAGAATGGGTCCACAAGGTTGAGGGTAAGTCACTAGCTAAGTTAGGAGCTTCCTGGGGGGGCTCAGGTATTAGATAGAGGAGCAGAGGTGCTACAGGATTCTGAGTGAGTTGAAAAGTAGAGTCCAGCAGAGCCCCAGTTCTTGGCCCTGAGTAATCTGATGGGCACATCACAAATCTTAAATGGGTAATTCCACTCAAGATTTTGGCCTTAGTGTATATTGGGTTTGTTTTGTTGGTACCAGCAGATTTCATGATCACCATACTTGTCTTTGTGTGATTTAAATGCCAGGAAGATCCAAGAGAAATTAAAGTTTAAGAGGCTAGCAGTTCTTCCAGCCTAGCTCCCTGTGCAGGGTGTATGTGTGTGTGTGTGTGTGTGTGTGTGTGTGTGTGTGTGTGTGTGACAGAGAGAGACAAAGGTAGCATTCTCGCACATTTACGTGTGCTTGTACCTCTTGTGTGTGTTGGTGAGTTGTGGACTCTTGCACACCTGCACAACCACCTCAGAACTGAGCTGGTCCCCTGGCCTGCTGCTCGAGGGACAGACAGGACAGGACAGTGCTTGTGGAGAGGGGCTGAGCTTCTTGCTTCCGTTTGGCTCTCTAAGCTGATGCATGCTGTTTGCAGGGGCTAGTGCTAGTGGTCTAGCTGCAGACTGCTTTACTAAGCTATTAGAGGTCTGGGCCAGGCTGTGCTGTACTCCATGCCCCACAGGCCCTGGGGGTTCTCAGTAGGTTCCCACAGCTCTCTTGGCAATTCTGATGTTTTCCTTTGCAGATGGAAAAGTTGCTTCCAGAAATGGTGTGCCAGCCACGTCAACACAGGCACCTGTGGGTTGATAGCATTCATGGTCTGCAAGCAGGGCTGGAGGCCTTGCAGTATCCAGTAGTGCTTAGGGACTGGTAGATTTCCTCCTGTGATGTGTGAGTGGAGTCTAGTCCATGTTGGCTGGGCCCTTCTAGGGCTCCTCTGGGGTTTGCCCTGGGTGCTGAAACAGCTTCATTGGCTTGGTTTTAGGTCCTTGGGTCTTTTTGACAGTCATGTTCTCTGTCAGCTGCTGGAGTCATGGTCTTACATCATGGATGTATGCCTACTAGTTGATTATACAGGAAGGCAGGAGCAACAGTTTAACAGGTTGTAAGACACTGAGGGATTCACTTGTGGCGTTCAGGGCGGGGGCGGTACTAGAGGAAGGACCTTTACTTCCAGACTGGACAGAGGGACAAGAGGATCTGGGTGCTGGCTCTCCCTGTGCTGCTTCTGCAGACCTTGACACTGTACTCTGCTGCTCTGGCTCACTGAAGCTGTCACACCTGCGGGGGAAGGGGGAGGGCTGGGATTCCAGGTATGCGCCACCACTCCCCATCTGCATATACAGTTTATGTGGAGGGTGTGACAGCTTCTCTGGATGGCTTAAAGAATTCTAGTATTGGGTTGGGGATTTAGCTCAGTGGTAGAGTGCTTACCTAGCAAGCGCAAGGCCCTGGGTTCGGTCCTCAGCTCAAAAAAAAAAAAAAAGAATTCTAGTATTGGTTTGTCTTGAAGTTTACTTTCATTGCAGTGTGCAGTTTTATTGGTGGAAGTATTAAGGCAACTCTACATAGTTAAAAGGGAGGTTTATTTTGTGGGGTAACTTACAAGTAAAGGGATAGGTTACAGGGTCCGGGAGAGGTGAAATGCAGTCCAGCGGTGTTCTCTGGAGAACTCTGCTTGGTCTACATCCAGCATCCAGGATCCAGGAACCAAGAGAGCAGGCACATCTGGATCTCAGGACTTAAGGGCTCCTGTCTTGGCCCTGCCTCGTAGGTGTGACAGTTACCGGAAGCCTCAGTGTTCCAGGTCAAAGCTGGAACAGCTACCCACTACACAGTTTCTTAAAAATAAAAATTTTAAAGTCATCTTAGTCACTGGTATTGACACACTAGTTGTCTAGTGAGAAGTGGGTCTTTGGGTTCTGTGATTATTTTCTTCTCACTAAATGGGAGACCCTGTAGCCCAGGCTGGCCTTAAACTTGTAGAAGTTCTTCTGACTCAGCTTCCCAAGTGCTGAAATTATAGATGTACACCATCACCCCTGGCTAGAGAGAGGGATTTCAAATTTCTGAGTATTCATTCCCTCCTTCCTCAGTGCTGGGAATTGAATGTAGGCCTCATGCATGCCCAGCATATACTCTACCATTGAGCCAGCTCTCCAGCCTTCTTTCTACTTACTTTACTTTTATTTTATTGTTCTTGTTGTTAGTTATTTTGCGCTCTTACCCTGCAAGGAAATGTCATGAAACACGACAGAATCCGCTAATAAGCGTTTATTAAGATGAAAGGGACAGAGAGTGCCCAGGCCTGTGGAAACACGTGTGCAGAGAGGAAGGAGAGACCGGGGAACACGGCGCCTGGGCGTGCACAGGTCGACCTCACTATTCCACGCATGCGCGTAGATCACATGGCTACACTGAGCGCTTACGTAGCCGTGCAATGTCACGGATCCTGGTCATGCGAGACGCCCTGACCCGGAAATGGCTATCCTGACCTGGAACTGTCTAGGCGGGAAGTGTCTGCCGGGCATATGCAAACATGCCCGACCGTGGGGGCGTGGTGTGAACCCTTCACTTGTTGTTGCTATTGTTTTTCTTTTGGTTTTTCCGAAACAGGGTTTCTCTATATAACAGCTGTGGCTGTCCTGGAACTGCCTTTGTAGACCAGGCTGGCCTCAGACTCCTAGAGATCCGTCTGTCTCTGCCCCCAGAGTGCTGGGATTAAAGGTGTGCGCCACCACCGCCAGGCTGTTCTTGTTGTTTTAAGACAGAATTTCATGTACCTGAAGCTGGCCTTGAATTCCTGATTTTCCTGCTCAGCTTCCCAAATGCTGTTACTTCTTATTTTAAGGCAGGGTCCTGGTAAGTTGCCTAGCCTGGCATCCGATTTACTCTGTCCAGGCAGGCCTTACATAAGCAGTCCTCCTGCCTCAGCCTGCTGAGGAGGTAGAAAGACAGGCTCAGCTCTTCGCCCTCTGCGGTCTTCATGATTTCACCTCATCTAGGACTCATGGTTGTTTCTCTTTTCTGGTTCCTTTCCTGCCACTTAGCAGTTTGCATTTAACAGTTCTTTCTGTCTTGACATGTGTCCCTGGCTAACCCAGAACTCATCGTATGGCCTGGGCTGGCCTCCAGCTTGTCACGATGCTCTTGTTTTGGTCTTGCTTTGAGTGCTGAGATTATAAGCATGTGTGCCATGTCTGGCTTCCTCCATAGTTCATTAGTTCTCCTACTGAAAGACATCTTGATTGCTTCCAGGTACTTCTGTGTGCAGGGTTTGTGGGGTCATGAGTGTACAACCTGTCAATGACTCTTGGATTGCATGGTAATATGCTTACTTCATCCTGGGTCCCAGAGCTGTATAGCTGCACCCTTTGCATCCCCACCAGCAGTGACCGAACAAGGCTGTACCACATCCTTACTAGTACTTGGTGTTTGAATTTGGGCAGCTCTGGCAGGTGTGTAGCAGCCTGGCACCTAGGTGACACATGAAGGGAAACATCTTTTCATGACTTGGTGTGCTTTCATACATGTGTGTCTTCATGACCTCCCTTGTAGGATCCTTGACCTTTTTTTTTTTTTTTTTAAGTTTTTGAGACAGGGTCTCATGTAGCCCAGTCTGGCTTTGAACTCGATACACAGCTTAGACCAACCCTGAACTACTCTTGACCCTCCTGCTTTTGCAGCACACATGATGTAGTTACTGGCATTTTCAACTACGCCTGGTCCTCGACCTGTCTTTAGTCAGACTGTTTTCTGACCATGAGAGTTGAGCGTGTATTTTGGATAGCAGTCTTCTGTCGGCTGTGTTCTTTGCAAGTCCTTTCTCCTGGTCTGTAGCTTACCCTCCTGCTCTCTTGACACAGCATGAACTCATTGCTTACATGCTTTCCAGTAAAAGACAGGCTTGCTATGTGCTATGTTTCATTCATACCATGGACACATTAGATTAGGTGAATTCAACTGGACTTATACTCTTGGTCCATACATTGACATTCTTTGCTATCTGCTGCCATTGGACCAATTTCTTCGGTTTGTGTTGTCTCTGAAGAGAGGTGCTGGTGGGGCCCAAGAGGCTATGTCAGTGATGTTGCTCAGGGCTGTTTGTGGTTCCATTAGTGCCTAGTATCACACTGTGATCCCTGTCAGGTTGCCCCAGCAACCTTCTTGCATTATGCTGATGTGAAAGAGGTAGGTAGCTACCTTCTCCCCATACTGTACTTTGGACTTTGAATTTTGATCCTCCACTACAGGGTAGCAATTTGGTAAGGTGCTTTTTCTCTACCTCTTGAAGCTCCCAGGCAGCCATGTGCTCTGGGGAGCAGCATGTACACACACACACACACCTCTAGCACACACATATACACACACCTAAAAGATGCGCCCCAAAACCTTGAGCCAAGTGTGGGGTACTGATCAGAGCTGCTATCCAGACACTTTTCCACAACAGCCTGAAGGAAGTCACATGTTTTGGCATCAGTCTCTCTCACATTAGAAACAGGACAATAGAGGAAGTTGTTGGTTGGAACAATTGTCGTTGCATTTGTCTGAGTACATCTGCAGACTGTAACAAAATTGTCACCAAGTGTGCAACTTTCTGGAGCAGGCTTCAAGGGAAGCATTCTTTGCTGTACCGGAAAAACTGTCCTGCTTATGTCACAGGTCACTTACAGAAGAGGCCAGAAGAAGCCATAGCCTACTTTTGGTCTTGTTCTCTCCATGTTCTCAGGAGTGCAGAACTGTCTGTGTTATGAAGAGGCGGCTGGTCCTTCTGGCTTTAGCCTCTGCATGTCATCATGCTTTTAGCCTGGGCGTTTTACACTGTGTTTCTCAGAGGAAGCTTTTGCATGTGGTTATATAGTGTTCACTCCTGTGATGGCATGGGACCAGCCTCCTTCCAAGGAACAGTTGTCCTGCACTAGGAAATGACTTCATGGGCATTGCCTTATGGATAATGAACCTGCTTTTATGGTACTTGATGGTTCTGCACTAGGAAATGACTTCATGGGCATTGCCTTATGGATAATGAACCTGCTTTTATGACACTTGATGGTTCTCTCCTGAAATGTGCTGACCAAATGCTGGGTACTTGACCTCTGGTCAGGAGTCATAGCTCCATCCTACTTCCTTCAAGCTTCTTTCCATTTCTTTTTGGGCTCTGATAGAGAGTACCAGAGATGGGGTGTGGGGAGCCCACAAAGAAGGGCTTTCCACCCTGTAGGGTCTTTGTGCCCAGGAAAGGCACAGCAAAGACCTGAATTCCCAAACAAGAGCTATGCTTGGTTAAGTTCAGATGGAGAGGACTAGGTGATATCCAGGGCTGCCTTGTCTTTGGGGAAATGGATGAGTGAGCCAATCAGGTGCCTCTGAGATTCAGAAGTGCTGTCGTTCAAGTCTGGGAATGATGAGCAGATTGTTAACTTGGCTCTTTTCTCCTTTTTGTCTGTTCTTAGACAAAAGCATTAAACAACAAGTTAAAATACAAAAAGTTAGTAACCTCAGTGAGATGGAGGGGGACATGAGTCTGGGTGAGCAAGCAAAATTATTAGCCTTCGGATGGCCACTGACCAAGGAAGAACGAATCCTGGCAATAGAGGCAAAGCAGGTGGAGTTAGGGATGAGCCTGAGAAGTGTGCAGAGCTATGTAAGAGCCCCCAAGGGCTTTCCTCAAAGGTGCAGAGTAGGCTTGAAAGAAAACCAAAAATAAGGCTATGGAGCACAGCAGCTCTCCAAAAGACAAGTTGAATCCAGTCCAGATTCCAAAAGGACTTTTCCCCCAGATCCTATCACACGGCTTTTAAAGTCCATATGCTCATAAAGTTCTTGGAAATAAGGATGGAGGAATAATTTGGAGAATGCTGGGAAACACAGAGTAGGAACTGACTCTCAGAGAGGCTGCTGCCTTTGGAGGCCTGGCCCCTGGCCTTTGACAGTGGTTCTGGAGCAGAGATGCTCCTGCGCTGCTCGGACACCATCCTTAATACATCCCCCTTTGCAGAGCAGGGATGCCTGGCTGGGACATAGTATTCTTTGACCTTCCTTCCTTAACTGTACCCTATCGCTCCTTATGTACCTATATGTATCCCTCAATCAACTGGGGTCCCTTTCTCCTGAGTGTGATTTCAAAACTGCTTTACTCCGTGGGGTCCTTGATCTAACCACCACTTCCTAGAGTTTTGAAGAAGAGGTTGAGCCTACTGACTGTGCCAGGTGGTACCCTGATGGGGAGCAGATTGTTTTCCACAGTGGTGGTCAAATCCCTGTGTGTTGGTCAAGAAACGACAACTTGAGTCTGTTTTATTCTAGCTGTTACCTTGACTTTATTAAAAATCCCAGTTTGGAAAGCTGCCCTGGCTCTTGGAGGGTTAGTTGCCTTGCAGTGGTGTGAGTGCCATGGGTTGGCAGTGTCTGGGAGTTTACAGACTGCGGCATGTTCAGTAGGCCTTGCACTTAGTAACTGCTCCTTAAGGCTGCCTGGAAGATGCTTGTGGCATTTGCCTGTGTGAAATATACTCTCTGTTCACCTGGACCATTTGAGCAGCAGGTACCCAACCTAGCACACACACTATCCACAAGAATTCCAGAGAGGTCAGACCTAGGATGAGGGGACTGGTTACTGCTCATGGCTCACCAGGTGTGGCTGCTCCGGAACTCTGGAATGTGGGTGTGGCCAGGGGAGGCACTGGGTGCCCTCCCTGTCACTGTTTTCAGGTGGTACATCATCTTTCACTGAACCACACTGGACTCCTGATGTGTGGCTAGTTCTGGTGTGAGCAACAGCAGGACCCACGTTAGGGAGGTGAGGATGCTGGTGTATCATGAGGGGCTGATCAACTGCTGCCATGGTATGTCGTTCCGCCCAGCAGCTGAAATGGTGTTGGCAGGACCAGAGCTCGCTGTCCTAAATGGGGAAGAGTCTGGAAAGGTTGGTGTGTCTTCAGCTGGTGCAGAGAGGCAGGAAGCATAGCAGGACTAGATGGTGTGAGCCCCAGGGAGCACAAGCCGCTACAGTAGGCATCCCTCTTCCCGGAGCTGGACTGGACTGCATCCCCTCAAAGATGACAGCAGCATCCCAGGTAGACCCTACAGCTGGGTGCCAGGCTCTCCAGACTGCTTCCTCTGAGACTGTGGGTGCTGAGCCTGCCTGGCACCTGTGTGCACACCTGAGCACTGTGCTGACTGAGTCCTGACCTTGCACCAGTTCTGAGTCTTTGAGTAGGGAGACCCCAGACATCCCAGAGTTCCACTCCACCCCCTAGTCTGATGTCTGTTTCTTTTGGCACTCACTCGGTACTTGTGCCACCATACATTGCTCTGCCCAGGTTAAAGGGAAGGTATTTGTAGCCAGGCCTGGTGCCAGCTGTGACCAGAAGCTGCACACCGTTCTACACCATGGTTTGCTGGACTTCTCATTTGGACTTCTCTTCCCCTTAAGCTGCTGCGAAACCCCACCGCCTGAGAAGTGTAATGTTGCTGTGGAGGCCTAGCTTTAGCTGAGGACACCACATCTTCAGGGCCAGCATGTGACTTGATGGCATAAGGTTCCCAGCTCTGTTTGTGCAACCTGGGATAACACATTGACAGTGGTGGTGTGCTCAGATCGAGTGGGAGCTGAAAACCCAGAAGCTGTTTGGATGGGGCAACAAAGGAACCTACTCTATTGAGAGATTCCTGAGGATGGTTGACCTGTCTCCAGGGCATAGGTCAGCACCCTGCAACTTGGTAGTGAGATCCGGGGTTCTGCTGGGCTGGTCAGCTGGTTTTGCATTTAAGGGGTTGTTTGAGAGAGTGAGAGAGAGAGAGAGAGAGAGAGAGAGAGAGAGAGAG
>CABHPP010108785.1:38307-86932 GCA_902168425.1 Peromyscus attwateri
TGTGGCTTTAAAAGAAAGCTGGCCACACGGGCTGGAATTGATTCAGATGTGATCATCAAGGGCTCAGACACTTAAATTTAAAAAAAAAAATTTATTTTGTATGAGTGCATATGTGTTCACCATGTGTCATGGTGTGAGTAGAAATCAGAGGACAGCTTGAAAAGTTATTTTTCTACTAGCACCTTATGGGTCCCAAGGATGTCAGGCTGTACTCTTTGAGCCATCTTGCTGGCCCAGGCTTTGGACACTTTATAGAAACCCTTAGGTCAGCCTTACTCAGCCTCGGGGCTGATGGATGCTGTAGAATGTAACAGGGTGCTGAGAGTGTCCCTGGCCAGTAGCTACCCTGTTAACATTGTGACTGGCATGGACTGCCTAGACTGATTTGCACACCATCTATTGGAGGGTTTTTTTTTTTTTTTTTGGTCTCATTTTACTTTTCCGTTTTGGTTTTTGAGGCAAGGTCTTATGTAGCCCAAGCTTGCTATGTAACCAAGGACAACCTTGAACTCCTTTCTTCCTGCCTCCACCTTGCAAGAGCTGATGGCACAGGCATGCACCACCACGCCTGGTGTCGAGGGTTACTGCCTCATCTCTGCTGTTGCTGCAGTGACTCTGGAGCCAAGTCTTAGCCCTGCATCTCAGGCACACAAGTCTCTGAGGATAGAACAGAAGTGGGCCAAAGGCCACCGAGCACAGCTGAAGGGTTTGGTGCTTGTAATTACGTTTTTTAGGACCGCTTGCAAAATAATCGCTGTTGTCCTGTCCAACACCCAGCTGATCTGTTTCAGCTCCACAAACTGCATTGGTACATGTCCCCAGAATGTCCATGTCAGGAACAGGCCAACAGGTTAAACCATGGGCCCTGTTTTGACAAGAGACTGGCGGGTTGACATAAAGATCATGGTGGTTACTCTCAACAGTGCCTGGGTGAAGGTCGAGGTCGAGAGTAGCGGAGCTGAGGGTAGGATCAGTTTCCCCACTGCTTATACCATGTGTTAGGAGTGGCTCCTGATAAGAAAGAGGAGTATAAGTAGGTAGAGTTTTTCTGCCTGGCCCACAATCAGGACAAATCTCTGTCACCTGCCAGTCCCACAGCCGCTCAGACCCAACCAAGTAAACACAGAGACTTATATTGCTTACAAACTGTATAGCCGTGGCAGGCTTCTTGCTAACTGTTCTTATATCTTAAATTAATCCATTTCTATAAATCTATACCTTGCCACGTGGCTCGTGGCATACCGGCATCTTCACATGCTGTTTGTCATGGCGGTGGCTGGCAGTGACTCCCTCCGCCTTCCTGTTCTTTTAATTATCTCTGTTAGTCCCGCCTATACTTCCTGCCTAGCCACTGGCCAATCAGTGTTTTATTTATTGACCAATCAGAGCAATTTGACATACAGACCATCCCACAGCAAGGTAACTAGTTTTTTGTTGTTGTTTTCTTTTTCATTATGTATATTGAGTGCCTGTAAAGGGTGATGTGCACATGATTGCCAGAATCTCAGAGATAAGAGGTGTTGAATCCCCTGAAGTTCCATGTAGTTGTAAGATGCCTAACATGGGTGCTGGGAACAGAACTTGGGTCCTTTGGAAGAGTAGGAAGGGCTCTTAACCACTTAAGCTGTCTCTTCCATCTTCTCTCCATTCCCTTGACTGAGGTTTATATGGCAGAGTAGGTAGGTGAGTGTGAGATTTCAGATGAGGGCTGCAGTGTGGAGTTGCAATGGAACTGGGGACAGAGAAGCCGGTGTATAGCTGAGACTGCTGAATCTCTGATGGGGGGGGGAGGGGAGGGTGGGCTTGAGGGGGTGGATTATAGTTGTAGCCAAAGAGCAAGGGTGAGTGGGGGTGGGTGGGAAAGCCCCACTGAAAGCCAGTGCACTGGGAAACCTTCCCATTTGGGCTGTCCTGGCCCTGCCTGAGAGGACTGAGGAGGGAGGGACTAGGTGGTGCTCACCCCAAGTTTTCTACCTACCCTAGAAGGGGAGGAAGGACTAGTTAGGACTCATCTGTTTGTTTGTTTATCTCACTGTGTAGTACCGGCTGTCCCAGAACTCACTATGTAGATCAGGCTGGCCTCAAACTCACCTGCCTCTGCCTCCTGAGTCCTGGGATTAAAGGTAATGTATGTATATAGTTTGTTTGTTTGTTTGTTTGTTTTTCGAGACAGGGTTTCTCTGTGTAGTTTTGGTGCTTGTCCTGGATCTTGCTCTGTAGACCAGTCTGGCCTCGACCTCACAGAATACTAGAAATATTTTATCCAAAGCAACCATTGAGAAATGTTTGGTAAGCTATCTGCCTACAGACCCAACTTCAGATCCAATGAGAATGCTGCCCTGCATGATGCAGGGACCTTTTTTGTAGCCCTTCAGATGGAACCTAGTGTCTGGAGGTCTACCTCCCAAAGAGGTCAGGGTATTGTGCACCCCCACCTTTCCTCTTATTGGGGCAGCTGGCATGTGCATGCATTTGTGCATGCACATATTTGTTTGAGTCAAGCTCTTGCTGTGTAGTCCAGACTGGCCTCGAACTCAAGATCTTTCTACCTCTGTCTCCCTGCTGCTGGGCTCACACCTATGTGCCACTGCACTGATGTCAGGATCCTTTCTAAAGAGACATGTCTAGTTATGTCTAAGAATCAATATATTACTGTAGTGTGTGTCTAAGTAGAGATAAGTCACAAACCGGTCACAGACTGGAGTGGAGCAGACTTCACGATGAAGCTCTTGTGTTGCAAAGCCCCTGGTAATGCCACACGTAGGCAGGGTGTCTGAGAACTGCTTGAAGTTACAGGGTTTGGCATGCGTGGAAAGGCCTTTTAACGTTCATTTGAGTATCACTGAGTTTTCCAACCTGGACAGGTTGAGGACTGCTTCGCAAGCTGCTGCTGAGGACCAGCCTCGGGATAGATTTGAGTTTGCCTGTTAGGTAGTGGGCCTGGTGTCCCCGGCTGTCTAGCCTGCCTCTTCTGCCTTTCATTGCACATTTGCGGGGAGTGTCTCAGGAATCCCTCTGTGGTTCTGTCAGCTGCTCCTCCCAGCTGCCCTCTCCTTTCTGCCCTCTTTTCCTGATGCTAGAGGGCCAGGAAGGATGCCACCGGTGACTCCAGCAACAGGAAAACCTGACACAGGCGATGGTGTTAGTGTTGGCTGAAGAGCGGGAACTTTTTCCCCTGTGCACCTCTCTCCTGAGTCCACTTTCTTCAGCTGCTCCAGAGTCCTCGTGAGCTCATGTTGAGCGTTGTCAGTGGTGGCAGGTGTGGGCAGAGGCCGCCTCTGACTTCAGCTTGTCTCTGCTCTCTTGCAGATCCTCTAGCCGCTCGATGGGGAGTCACAGAAGACCGCCTGTGTGTGTCAGCTCCCTACCTCTCTGTAGCAAGAGAAGTGACTGCAGCGCCTTCACAGTCATGATGATGAAACTGGTATTAACTGAGTGGCCCTTATGGATTTTTAACTCTAACTCACAGTGAGCCAGCAAGCCATATGTTTACAGTCCGACCAAAAACCCTTCTGTGTTGCTGCACGGCTCGTGTGAGAAGTTGAGACGCCTGTTGGTACAGAGTGGAATACAAGAGTTACTTGCCGAGGAATACACTTGCAGCAGAACGAGAAGACGTCTTAATTTATCATTGGAGAGAGATGATAGTATTATTTATATAGGTAGAATAAATATATATATATATTTTGGTGGTAATGAAAATGGCTCCGCAGAATGCCGACTCGGAATCTATGCAAGTACAAGAGCTGCCTGTGCCCCTGCCAGACCCTCAGAAACGCAGAGACACAGAGGCTGAGACCCAAGAGGAGACCATCAGTGAGGGGTCCATAGACAGAATCCCCACACGCCTATGGGTCATGCACGGGGCAGTGATGTTTGGCAGGGAATTCTGTTACGCCATGGAGACAGCACTGGTTACACCCATACTGTTACAGATCGGTAAGTACAGCAGCAGGCCTGGCTGCCACCGAGTGTGCAGCTTCAGCCACAGGTGGTGGAACTGAAGGTCCTGGGGACCCCTGCCATGGATCCTTGACCTCCGTGCACCAGGTTCAGGGGTGGTTCCTCGGTCTGGACATTGCATTGCATGTCCTTGTAGCAGGGCACTTGAAAATAACTGGGCTGAGCTATGTTGGGCATACCAGCTGTGGAGGCCACCGACTGTACCACCACAGCAAATCAGGGATCCTGGTGTCACACCCGAGTTTCTTGCCTATGGAATGGGGGTGAGTGCAATCCCACCCCAAAGGTCACTGCAACCCTGCCCGGGTGCCGCTAGAATGGGTTTTCCCCCCAAATTTTGTCACAATCTTTAGTTTTCTCTGTAGACTCACGCAGTTTTAAAAACTTAATTCTTGAGCTCTGAAGCTTCATAAGAGAACTAGACAAAAGGCCAAGCAATCTAGAGGCATCAGTTTTGTTCTAGATTTTCATGTAATTAGGATTAGTATTTTAAAAATCTGTCTGCTTTGGTTGTTTTTAGCAGTATTTCTTGCCACAATATGACCACATCCTTGCATGGTGAGAGCTAACCCTGCTATGCTGGGATCAGTCAGCTCAACATGGATTTGTCATCCCCTGTGAAATCATCACCACTTCTTCCGTCACAGTGGGATGTGGCTTGGGCCTCAGAGCACACAGGTCTGTGTGGAGCAGGCTTCCTGATACTGACGGTGCTCACACCCTCATGCACGCCTGCTCTGTGGCCCCCGTTAGTAAACCCCCGGGATAGGTCTCATTCTGAGTTCCACTCTGGATCCTGGCGTGCTTTTCTTTGGGAATCAGACCTTAACCTCCTCCATTCTCTTCCAAAGCCAGTTCTCAGAAGGCATAGGAGGTAGCCAGACGGCGTATAGCACAGACGACAGATGGACTGGGGACTCTCCTGGAGGGTTAGCGGGGTAGTTAGTGGGGTAGTTTGACCACACATGGTTGTTCTCTTGGTCTATCATTGTGCTGCTTGTCATCCTTGGGGGCCTGTCATGTGAAGGCACTGGGGCACATAGGCCATGCTCACAAAAGACAGCTTAGTCCAGTGAGAACTTGGGAAGGAGGCATCAGGCTTACTTGGTGTATGTTTTGTTCTCTCCAAGCCTTCTGAGAACTGGCTTCCACCCAGGTCTCCTAGCAGATCTGGAGCCAGCATGGACTTCCATGTTGACCTGCTGCTTACATTGTAGCAACAGAGATGTGATCCACATCCCCAAGCTGCTGAGACTCAGGACCCACAGCTGCCTGGAATCCTCACACTTGATGGGTTGTACTGTTTCCATGTTATCTTCAACACTTTTCATTTTGTGATTTTGAGTATTTATTGTATGAGGTTTGTTGTGTATTAACATTTTAATTAATTATTTTACCATACACACCTTCCAAGTAGCTGGGATTATAGGTCTGAACCACCACCAGTACCTCAATGACTCCATTTTACTACAGATCTCTGTGGCTTCTTAGAGAGATCTACATGACAGGGAAGGCTCCAACCAAGAGCCAAGCAAGACCCAAGGTTATGAGTTAGGAGTTTGTGAGAAACCAAATCTTGTCAATGCATAGTGACAGAATTTTCCCCAGCTGAGCTTTGCAGTGACCACAGCCTGGTCAAGACCTGGAATGCAGCTGCCGAAGAGACCTTGAGCCGTACTCCTGAGCTGAGCATCAGGTCCCTGACCCAGAGAATTGACAAACGCTGTAAGCTGTTCTCCATGTGTGCCTTGTCACATAGCAGTTGGTAGCTGATGTATGGGCTCTGGGTGTTCTGTTTGAAGCTTTATGGTGATACTATTTCTAAACCCTTTATGATTTAGAACATAGTATTTTCCCCATTACCCACGTATATTCATCTTTCTAAAAGAGGGTATAAAATTGCTTTAAATTTTTTTCAATTGGGCTGGAGAGATGGTTCAGAGGTTAGGAGCACTGGCTGCTCTTCCAGAGGTCCTGATTCCCAGCAACCACATGGTGGCTCACAACCATCTGTAATGAGATCTGGTGCCCTCTTCTGGCCTGCAGGCATTCATGCAGGCAGAATACTGTATACATAATAAATAAATAAAAATTAAAAAAAAAATTTCAGTTAGATTGATTGATTGATTGATTGATTGATTGATTGATTGAGGCTGTGGGTTTACATTTGCTCAGAGAACAAATTTCCGGAATCAGTGCTCCACCATGTGGGGCCTGGGAATGAACATGAACTCAGGTCATCAGGCTTGGCAGCAATTGCCTTTACCTTCTGAGCCATCTCACTGGCCCTCAAAGTGATTTCAAAGGAAAGATGTTTTTATTGACAAATATCCCTTCATAAAAACTGTGCAATTAGTGGTAGGAAGTCTGTCCTTTCTTTTTTTGAATGTTCAGTTTCCTATAGAAAACTTGCTGGCTGGAAGGCGGCAAGCAGAAACTAGTGAGCCGAGCGCTAGCTCAATTGTGCCCTTCGAAGTCAGTGGACCAGATGGGCTCAGTCCAGGAGTAGCCAACCAAGCGAGCATGTGCAAGGCTGACTTTTGGTGGTTCCCAAAGGCAGTGCCCTGTGTTGCCATGTGAGTGCACTCCTCTCAGTTAGTAAGTTGTCTTCGTGTTAAAATGTTGCTGTAAAGCTGATCAGTGAGCCCCCGTGTGGGGTGCAGAAAGGCTGTTGAATGTCCCACGGAGAGGAAGTTGGTTCTGCTTGCTTCTTTCTGCTTGCTTCTTCCCAACTTCTGGCTGTCACCAGCCATGTGGCAGGCTGCCTCCCTAGTCGTGCTGATGTCCCAGCAAGTTTTGCAGCCTGCATTCCTGTGCCGGTACAACTCCTTGTACTGTTGACACAGGACTGGGACCGGTGGAGGGACCCTCAAGCCCTGTCTAGCATGGAGAGGCCAGTGTCCTCTGAGGTGTTGCCCGCAGTGTCCTCTGCCCTTGATAATGGTAATGTTTGGTCATTCTGAGCCTGACCGCATTGGGGTTTCCCCCATGCTGGCCCCCAGGGAAGGGTAGGAATAGGGGAGACTCCAGAAGCTTGGGCTAAACAGAAGGTGGTGTGGCCAGCCAGCTGCCCTGTGATAAAATCAGTGCTTTCCTTTATGATAGCAGCTTGGCCCCTTCTGGGTTCTCTGTTATTTCCATCGTTTGCTCAAGTGGCATAGGTGGTTTTGGTGCCTGTAAGGTGGTGGTGTGGGAAGGCACCGTGTCCCACAGCCAAAGCTGACTCCTTGGGGAAGCCTTGGCTCTCCCTCATCCAGTGTTTGTGGGTTTACTTCTGTACCAACATCTCTTTTGAAAACAGTCACTGAGTTTACATGTCTGACATACTTATATGAGTCTGGCACATTGTAAGACCCAAGTGCTACTGCTCCTTCACCTAGGCTCCCACAGAGCCTTGGGTACCTTTGCTTTGCACAGCTGTCAGGAAAGTGAAGCCCTGGGGCAGAGCATTTGGAAGTCTCCTCCCCATAGAATGAGTAAGGACAAGGGCTGTTAACTGAGCTCACCGGACTCCAGGCTCTTGTTCTCAGGGTCAGCGTCACCATGCTGCACAGCTTGAGACATGACAGGCCAAGAGGCTTCTCCTCAGGAGATCCCAGCCCATGTCCTCAGGTCCCCACCATGCAGGAATGTTCAGAGGGCTTCATTCTTCTTACTGTTGATACTAGAATCTTTTTTGTGAGGTGGGAGAGAGTCAAGATAGGGTTTCTTTGTGTAATAGCCCTGGCTATCCTGGAATTCGCTCTGTAGACCAGGCTGGCCTCAAACTCAGAGATCAGCCTGCCTCTGCCTCCCAAGTGCTGGGATTAAAGACATGTGCTGCCGCTACCCAGCTGACAGTAGAAACTTTTATTTCAAGACAGGCCTTCTTCCTTCTGTACACTAGACTGGCCTACAACTCTCAGTCTTCCCCATTAGGCTTCCCAAGTGCTGGGATTACAGCTATGTAACACCACACCCACTTCTTAGTACAGTTCATTTGTATATGGAGTTAGGGATTGAGCCCAGGGCCTACTGCGTGCTTGGCATGTGCTGTGCTACCGAGTCACGGCCTTGGCTCAATTTTCACTTTTTACTTTTGGTTTTTTTTTTTTTTTGGGACAGGGTCTCTCTTTGTATCTTTGGCTGTCCTGGAACTTGCTATATAGACCAGACTGGTTTTGAACTCACAGAGATCTGCCTGCCTCTGCCTCCCAGGTGCTGGGATTAAAAGTGTGTGCCACCAAACCTGGCTAGTCATTTGTTTGTTTTTGTTTCGCTTGCCTGCTTGTTTTAAGACAGGTCTGAGTCTCCCAGGCTGCCCTTGAACACCCTCTATACCCCAGGCAGGTCTTGAGTTGGTGATCTTTCTGCTTCTAACAGGGATTATAGGCCTGGCCACCAGACATGTTGCACCTCTGCCCTTTTCTTGTCCTAGAGCAGAAGGTGAGCTTTTCCTACCCAGCCTGAGCTCCCTGAGTGCTACCACCTCCTATGGTGCCGTCCCAATGTCAGTAAACCTAACAGGGAATGCTACCACCTCCTGTGGTGCCGTCCCCCACTGTCAGTAGGCCTAACAGGGAAATTCTGTCTCTGGTTCTCAGATTGGGACCAGGAGCCAAGACTTACGTCTGTCCTGGACTTGTAGGGGTCTTCTGCTTCTGCCTTCCAGTGCAGGGATTACAAGTATGTGCCATCATTCCTAGCCTCCTCCCTCTGTGTGATGGGAAGCCAGCTGACTACCAGGCTGCTAGTCCCAGGAGTTTGAGCAGAGGCAGAGCCTGAAAGATCTACAGAGTACACACACATCTGCCCTGATTGCCTACTATGGCTAGTGGTGTACCCTGCCATTCATAGGTCACATGACTCTGGTATCTCAAACTCAGGACCAGATGTGAGCATACAGCTGCTTTTGAAAGGCAGAGTTGGAAGCACACTGCTCAGAAGTCTATGGGAAACTTGTAGACAGCCAGCCTAGCCTTGTTGGGTGTCCTCCTGTGCTGTGTTCCCATGTTACATTCTTCCCTGAGAAGGAGTCCAGTCTCCTGCTACTGTTGATTGTTTCCCTCTTGGCTCAGGAAGTATACTCAGGGGAAAAGGAAAATCAGATAACAGAGAAAAGGGTGCCTTTTGTTGTGGTCTATGGACTTGACTCATGAATGACGGCTGGGCTAGCGTGAGAGTCTACCTGCTCCGCTCTGGTGAAGGTTCAGAAGAGTAGCACCCAAGAACAGACACCGAAGTCTGCAGTTTATGTATGGGGAAAAGCTGGTTTACTGTCTCCCATATGCAGAAGTAGGGCTGCTCACCACTTTGTGAGTACACTCCATGGAAGCTCCTGGGGAATGGGTGTGTTTCTAGGATTCAGTTGGTGGAAGCTTGAGCCCACCTCTTCTCTGTGGGAAAAGCCTGCCCTTTAATAGTCATCTACACAGAGACACTGGAAGATGAAAACAACCTCTGTGCCCTTCACTCCCCAACAAGGGGCTGTGTAAGGCATAGCCATGGAGGCTGTGAGCATGAGCAAGATGCCAACATGCCAGTCACAGTGGCCTGGGTCAGAGTCGTCAGCAGGGCGGTCATTTTCCTGGCTGTGGCCTGAGCCCAGCCCTTCTAAGAACCCCAGCACACTGCCTCCAAAGCTGGCTGCCTTCCTGTGCCTCTGGCTGTCACTTTCATGTTGAAGTGCTCAAACATGGCAAGCCTTTGGTGAGAACTGAGAGGCACATTCCACAGGAGGCATCTGAGTGCAGTGCATCTCTCAACAAGCACATGCACACAAACGTGCACTGTGTAGATACTTCAGGTGTCCTGTGACTTCTCACACTTGCTCCAGCTGTGTACCTTACAGGGTCTGCACACCTTGTCAGAGGTACCCTCCTGCCACTCGGGTGCACCTAACTCCTCTCAAGGAGTTCTTGTTGTGACCCTTGGCATTCAGGAGCTTGTGCAGGTAGCACACCTTTGCTTTGTTACCCCCTTGAACACACTCAGGCTGTGGATGTCGCCCAGTGTCAGTATACATGTATAGTGTGCTGAAGTGCTGGAGTTCAGCGTCAGAACCCTTAATACCACCACCACCACCCCACTCCCAAAAAAAGGCACCAGCTGGGTAGAAGGGTCATTTGAGCTATGAACTTTAACCATTCTGGCAAATAGAGTCATCCCCCCATTTCACCCGATCTTGAAAAGTAATACTGGGGTGGATGCCAGGACCTAGAGTGTGTTGGGTAAGGACTTTACCACCTTGTACCATATGTTGTCCGCCGTCCCCCACTTCCCCCCAGCTCAATGGAAGTTCATCTCAGAGGAAAAGCAGAGTCCTGGAACTTTCACTCTTGAAATAGTCTCCTTGGCAGGAAGAACTGAGGGCACCCTGTCCCACTTACAAGGGTAGCTAGCTACCCGGTGTGGCTGTCACAGCAGCATGTGCTGACTGGCACAGGTGGGCCAGAATGGGTGCTGCAGGAGTGAGGACGCTTGGCCACAGGCGCAGTGGTAACTTCCCCAGGCTCCCTGGCCAGCACACCTCAGCCAGTGGCCTGGGATCCCTGCGCGTTTGCAGTACCGTATCACCACCCCAGGAACCCTAAGGAAAGCAGCACATACATTTGGAGGCTTCTTACGTGTTGTCTCTTGGCCCTTCCCCATAGAGTGCCGTGTGCCCTGTGGTGAGGCTGCAGCCGTGTGGGCTGAAGGTGGTACTGAGGAGGCAAATGACCAGTGAGGGGTGACCCTTGAGGGCTTTGTGCTCAGTGATGTAAGCCGGGTGCAAAAGGACACACACTGCATAGACAGAAGGCAGAGTAGTGGGCGCTAGGGAGAGGGAGGAGAGTGTTTAATGGGGGCGCTTTGGAAGTGTGCTGCATGTTGTTGATTGGAACTTTCATATGTGCGCGTGCGCATGGTATGCATGTGGAGAATGGGGCAAGTAACTCCCGAATTGTGGTCCCGGTGACTGGGAAGCAGCCTGTGCTCGGGACTGTGTTTGGGAGGGAAGTCTGGATTTCCTTGCTTTTCAGATCATTGTGTTTAACAAACAATGAAATACTCACTGCAGTCATTTTTCCCAAGGAATTCCATACGCTGTTATTCTTTTGTCAGACTCTTACTAAGTGCCTGCCTGGTGGTGCTGGGCAGTGTGCCTGGCATGGAAGTGGCATGGCAGCCCAAAGCCTGGGGCTTGCCTGGACACCTGGACATGTCACCTGAACTGCTACTTTGCAGAGAAGAAAAGCTGTACGTGAACGTGGCTGCACAGTCAGGTTGAGGCAGAGGTTGTGGGGTTGCCCTGGATTCCCTCTGGCTGGAGTCTTCCCTGTTGTCTCCCAAAGACAGAATTGGGAACATTAGGGATTTGCTGATGGTGAGAAGGTGGGGGTGCCCTAGCTAAGTGCAGGAGGAGAGCCCGTGAGTAGGGCTGTTTCTCTGAGGCAGCACTCTGAGTGCTGAGTGCTGGGAAGTGAAGGTGAAGGCTGCACGTGTGGCCAAGCCAATTCGTGTGACAGGAGCGGTGCTTGAAGACGCTACCATTCAGTCTGTGTGCCGCAGGAGGAATTTGCTCCAGACACCTGGACAGGTGTGTGTATGAGGCTGGTGCTGATGCAGGGATGGTTTGAGAGTCCCTGTGTATTTCAGAGCAGGATGACAGGACATAGAGCATACATACTGGGTTAATGATGGCAGGAAATGGTCATTTAAAACTTTATGGTGAAAGCCAAAAATAAGGCAAATTTTAACAAAATACCACAAATATGTGTTGAAAAGATAGATGAAGATACCGGCAGCCCAGAGATCCCATAAAGGCCCAGAGGTGCTCTGGGTGCCAGGCATTAGTACAGTACAGGTCGAGAGAGTGACCGTTGGGAAGGGCATGCCCATGTCATGAGAGAAGTGGGCTTTCTGAGAGATACAGAGTCCAGGGTGGCCTCAGACTGTGGCAGTGGATGACTTTGAGTTCCTGACCCTCAGTTCACCTCCCTAGTGCTGGAAGTACAGGAGTGTGCCGCCACTCCCTGCTACCTGGGAAATCTTAAAAACCAATGCTATCTTTACTCTTAAAAGCAATCAGTATAGAAGGTGCCCACTGCACCACTTGCCTGGCTTGTGCGAGACCCTGGATTCCACCCCTAATGTAGAAGAAAAGGTAACTCTTTAAATGGAAGCTACACAGAATGTGTACACATGTAGCTTGTTTAAACAGTTACAAATAGGACTTGTCTTTGGTGCAAAATGGGTTGTCTACTTCCCCTTTTTGTTTTTTATTTTACTTTGTAGTGCTGTAGAGGAGAACCAGGGCTTTGCACATGCTAGGCAAGCATCCTGCCACTGAGGCACGTCCCCAGTGAAACGAGGACCTGGATGGATGTTACAGTTTGTAACTCGTGGGCACATCACAATAAAGGACTGTCCATCACCCTCCGTTTCTGCAGGTTTCTTTTCATTGCAGACAGATCACAAAAGGAGAAGCCTAGAGGAAACTGACGGCAGGGGATGGACAAGTAGGACTTTCTCTGACACTTGGCTAAGCCAAGTTGGGTGCAAAAGAGGAACCTGGGCCTGGGTCTCATACCTGAGGCAGCCCTGGCTGCAGGCGTGCTGGCGGGGGCAAATGCAGGGGCCTCGAGGGACAGTCATCTTTAAAGACTCTCTTGCTGTCCACACAGCTGTAGTTGGGGTTTCCTCTGAAGGAGGAATGACTAGGGCGAATGCTGTGGATAGGAGTTAGTTTTTTCTGACCCAGCAGCAGTTGGGAGTTGCACTGCCTCTTCCTTTTGTAGAACCCTGAGCCCTGTAATACTTCTCCATTATGTGCCCAGCTTGGCTGGCCTCCCTGCCAGCAGCTTAGTTGGGCCTTCCTCATATGGCCTGGCAGCTCCTAGGGAACCATTTTGGGTTCATTGTCCTTTACTGCCCCTTTTGTCCAGAACATGGTGCACCCTGACTTCCTTACTTGTGTCCTTGTGACAGCTGAGCCTGGTCAGCGGTGATACCAGCACAGCGTTCTGGGTCAGAAGTGTACTTCAGTAACAGGAATTATGCCTAGTGAACAGGGCTGTGTGCATCTCGTCCTGAATGCAGAAGTCCCGGGAGCAGTGATGTTTGTCATCACCCGTTTCTGCAGGGCAGCGTAGGCCAAAGCATCTCAGCACTTGACTGACAAAGCCCAGTGTGGCTTCTGCGTGTCAGGCATCTGTATCCCTGGGCGAGGGTGTTTGACCTGCATGGGAAATGAGGCAGTGACAAGTTTAGCATCGAAGAGTCTGTTTCACTTTGCCCTCTGTGTAGCCCTGGCTGTTCTGGAACTCACCTTGTAGACCAGGCTGGCCTTGAACTCACAGGTCCACCTGCCACTGCCTCCCAAGTGCTGGGATTAAAGGCGTGTGCCACCACTGCCTGGCTGCAGATACTCAATTTGAGAGCATCTCCAGGTGTGCCAGATGCACCTGATGCTCAAGAAGGGCAAATGAGAGGGACGAGGTTACCCGGTGAGGGTTGGTCATGCCAGCATGGGAAGCTTGAGTCCTACCTCAGTTTGCCTGTGCTGAGGCAGTGGTGCTGCTGATCTACTTGGAGTTTACAGTACACAGCCCACCCCCTTTGGAACTCCTACTAAGGGATACAAGGTGCTATTAAAGAATCTAAGAGCCAGTTTGGATGGAGGGACGTGGTAATACTCTGAAGGGTGTGGAGGAAGGCAGGGAACAGACCTCAAGGCCCATTTCCATGGCCTGTCTGAGGACATTGGGACTCTGAAAGCGAAAATACTGTCAGGATCTGTGGCCAGTGAAGAATCAAAAGTCTGAGGCATCCTTCCAACCAGCTCATCTTCAGCAGGGCAACCAGGCCAGGTGGAGGCTTCCCAGTGAGTAACTCAGGGTATGCTTCATTTGTTCTATGGCCTTGTGATCACCTGGCATTTGACCTTGGGGGACTTGATGGCTCCTTAGACACAAGGGTTTCTGAGCCCCATAAGTCAGCTTGCCTACCCTTCTGGTGCCACACATCTTCCCACCAGAAGTCTTTGAGGCTCTCCTGGCACCTGAGCCTTGCCCACCTGACTGGCCTGCAGGTTTCCATGGCTCCTCCCCTCCAACATTCCTTTTCTCCAAGCAGGGCTGCTCATGCCCTTTGCCTTGCTCTCCTGGGCCTGCCTGTCAAGTCTTTCCTCTCTGGGCACTTTCAGCTGTAGACATGGAAAAGGAAAGACTGTCCTTTTGGGAGCAGAAAAAGGCATCTGGGAATGGAGGCAAATGCTAGGTTACTTTGCTCAGACCTAGGTGAAAGGAAGTGTTGCTCTAGCGTTTCCTTTGCCTTCCTGACAGTCCTCACAAGCTGCCAGATTCAGAGGATGCCACTGAGACAGGGATGTGCCCTGCACCGCACTACTCCTGTGTACTGTGCTGCACAAATAGATGTCCCTCACGGAGTGGCCTAGTAACACTCACACACAAGCAGAACCAGACTGTGTTCCAAAAGGTACCAGAGGACCTGCCTCAGGTCCCGGTCACTAGCATACCTGTGAAGACTCTGAGACTCTTCCCCTTTGGAAGCTTGTCTTGAGCTACTCACTTCCACTGTCTATCTTTTCCGTGGACTCAGACCAGCTCAGTGCTACCCCATGGTCCTCAGTGCTACTACCCCCTGACATCTGGTAAGGCATTCTTCCTGCTCCTAGGTGGACCCCTGTCTGAAGCTGCTTTGTCTCTGCTGCCCCAGTGCCAAGCTTGACAGTGTACGCCTGCTGGTGGGAGTGGCTCATGCTGATGATGGGTGTGTGTAGGGGGGCAGTTCTCTGGGCCACTTGTGTCCCTAGATCCTCAGAGGTGCATACCCTGTCCCATCTTCCAAACAAAGTGGAGGGTGAGGCAGCGGGAGCACCTCGTTGGGTGTCAGCACTACTACCAAAGCCAAGGAGACCTCTCCAGCACCCATTTCCAGATCCCCAGCATGGAACAGGCTTGTTCATCCCCGGTGCCGTGGTCGGGCATGTTGAGTTTTATCTGGGGAGATGTCACCATGTGTATGACATCCTTCCTTGTGTCGCTGTCCTGTCAGCTTTTTCCAGAAAGTGGAGAAGAGGTATTGAATTACCTGGGCGTATGTGAGACTGGATTTCATAGGAAGGTTATCCGTTGTTACCCACATAGGGCTTTCTGATGTCCCCTGGTGCAGCATTCTTAGCACTCTCCTATGAGGCTGAAGTGGGAGGAGGGCACCAGACAGGCCCTGCCCACAGCCCCTGTGCCCCACCCACCAGGGCCTTTTCCTACAGGTGCTCAGGACCCCTTTGTTTTAGGAGCCAGGTGCACTGGGGTTTCCAGCCTTCATGTAGCCATGAGGGTGGTGGTGCAAGGACCCCTTCGTCTCATATTGGTTCCGAAGCCACCTGGCCTTGGTGTGGACCCTGGAAGGTGATTGGTTTCCTCCATGCATCTCACTCCACATGGAAGAACGTTCTGCACTTGGCAGTGGCCTTGGTGATGGGTATGTGTCCATTAAGTGACTTGAGCTTCAGAGCTTTCTTAGCCTGCATCCTAGTCTGAATCAGTGACCTGGGGACCAGACCTGTGCATTGTCTTCAGACAGCTGTGTCTGCGGTACAGTGTTGGCATTCCTGGGCATCTGTTCACCCAGAGCAAGTGGACTCGCTGAGCCCCTGCTTTCTTTCTCTTTGGAGAGGGGCTGGGGGGGGGGGGGCGGGGTCCTCTTAAGACAGGATCTCTTGTGGCCCAGGGTAGCCTTGAACTGGCTGTGTAACCAAGGATGGCCAAGAACTCCTGATTCTCTTAACTCTACCGTCTAAGAACTAGGATGATAGGCATATGCCTTCTTCCCTGAACGCTTTCTTACGGCGGTGTAACTGAGCTGTGAATCACTCTGTGGGCTGTGGGTAGTGGAAACATAGAGGTGACATGTTCAGTGGCAGTCCTGTGAAACAGAGCTCAGAAAAACCACCTGAGTAGCTTCTGGTTTCACTCTTTCCTTGTCTTCCCACTGATAACTTTAGAATGGTCCTGGAAGCTCTGTGGCCCTGCCGTTAGCTGGAGGTGTGCATCCCCCCAGTGTCTTCCTTGCCTGCCCTCCTTCCCTGCCCAGGGAGGCCCCAGGGGCTCAGCACACCTTGCTTTGGTTCTGGCATGGTAGCAGGTGACCATGACCTGGCCTATGGAAAGTAGCCCATTCTCCCCACGCTGTAGCCTTAGCAAGGCTGCCCTGCAGTGGGCTCACAGTGAGCTTGCTGTTTGAGATTCCTGAGGTCACTCAAGGATGCTGAAGTTTTCCCACGAAGAACTTCTTCTCACCAGCGAATGTTATCATGGGGTTTTGTCCAGGAGTACAAACCTATCTGGCCTGGCAGGCTTGTCCATTGAGAGAAAGAATGAGTTCCTATTCCCATCCTGGACCTTTTGTTTTGTTAAATATTTATAGGCCACTTTCCCAGCCTCCCTCCCCCACAAAACACCAGTTTATCAAAAATGTCCTTGTGAATAGAAACCTCTGCATGTGACCCAAGCGTTGCAGTGGGCTGTCCCATGTACACATAGTGACACACTGAGTATTTCCTGTGAACAGGGAACCTTCCGGGTCCCACCATTGTTGTTCAACCTTTGCCTGGAAAAAACCAAAAATTATTTACTAGGGACGGGCGTTGTGTTTGTTTAGGGCTTTGCTGGGAATCGCCTGGCTGAGGCATCCCAGGGATGTGGTGCTGGCAGCGGAGTGTTGGGGGTGGCAGCACCCCTTGCTCATCCTGGGCAGCACTGGAGATGGGACGGGAGGTGTTGTCTTGCCTGTGTGATGGAACAGTATCATGTGGATAGAGCCAGTGCTGGGGTGGGGATTGGGGAGCTCTAACTATGACTTGGTAGTCCTCATACAGGTAGCTGAAACAGGGTGTTTAGTTTCCCTGGGGCCAGGGTCTGGAGTCTAAAATAGACTTCTGGGTAGATTGGCACAACAACAACAATAACAAAAACCCAAACAGCTGTAATGCCACCTCTGGTGCTGTCTGTGTCCCTGTGCTTGTGTCCTTGGCCCCTCTCTTTGGTTTGCAGAGCTCTGGATGTCTGCAGCCAATGTTGCCACCCCTCCACCTTCCACAGCTGAGCACGTGACTGCCTAGCCATGCGTCCTACTCCAGTAGGTTCTGGGTTCCTCCAGCACACAGTACAGTACCTGGTCTGTCACCAGACTCACTAGCCAGCAGTCACCACCTGGTGGCTGTTAACATCATGTGGAGGTCTCACTGAGGTCCATACCTCTTCTAGGAAGGAACTTGGGGTGGGTTGCTGGTATGGCTGGTCATTGTCCTGTCACAGGTACCACAGAACACAACAGTGTCAGCTGAGTGGCCAGCCATGACATTCCTAATGGACACAGCAGAAGCTGGTAGGACTAGAGGTCAAAATGTAGAACTTAACATCGTAGTCAACATTCCTACCTCAGCAGGGTGGTTGACTGAGAACAGAGAATACAGACCCAACAGTACTGAGAGGCACGGCCATTCATCTTGTTCAAGGGTGGCCTAGTTGATTTTTGTGTCAACTTGACACAAGCTAGAGTCGTCTGGGAAGAGGAACCTCAACTGAGAAAATGCCTCAATCAGACTGACCTGTAACCTGATTCATGATTGACATGACCAAGGCCATTGTGGGTAGTGTCACCCCTATGTAGGTGCTCCTAAGTTCTATAAAAAAGCCGCCTGAGCAAGCCAGTAAGCAGCATTCCTCTGTGGCTTCTGCATCCGTTCATAACTCCAGTTCTGCCTTGAGTCCCTGCCGTGACTTCCCTCAGTGATGGACTGTGACCTGAAAATTGTAAGATGAAATAAGTCCTTTCCTCCTCAAGTTGCCTTTGATCATGATAGTTATCAGAGTAATAGAAGACAAAGGACTAGAGTTGAGATTGACAGCCCCTGGAGCTTGTGCATGAGCAGGCCAAGATCCCAGCAGATGGACTAGCTATGCATAAGACTTTACTGATGGACATTGAAGCTTGAACTTTATAACCTTTTTTTTAAAGTTAATTTATTTTTACATGTATGGGTATTTTGCCTGCAAATATGTCTTTGTACCACATGTATTCTGGGTGCTCATGGAGGCCAGAAGAAGGTGTCAGATCCCCTGGGACTAGAGTTACAGATAGTTATAACTGTCATAGATTCCAGGTCCTCTGGAAGAGCATCCAGTGCTCTTAACCACTGAACCATCTCTCCAGCCCCTCCATAAGTTTTTTTGTGTCAGGAAGTATTGCAGCCATCTTTTGTAAGATGTATGTGGAATGCCACATGATCTTGGGCAGCAGAGTTTGCTCACCCATTCTGGAGCCATAGCTGTTGGCCTGTGATGGCTACAGCTGTCAGTTCCTGCAGAGGTAGTGACAGTTGGTCCAAGGTCTCCTTGGGATGCTTCTGTCCCTGTTCCTGGGCAGCCTCCTGCTAGCCATGCCCACCTGGAGGAGCCAGTACTTTTCACCGACTCATTTGCTGCCCCAGTAAGTAAGTGTTAGTGCACGACCTCACTCGGTAGCCAGCTCTTGGCTGCTTCGAAGGCCACTTTGGGTGCAGCAGGGCCTGTTCTACCCCATGTGTGTTCATCCTGTGGCCCACAGATGGATGCACCACAGGACAGCTATGAATGTAGCCCAGCATATTATAGATGGCAGTGTCATGTCGGAGTGTCAGCAAGTTGGACACCCTGCTCTAGAGCCTGCACTGTCTGTCCATCCATCTGTGAGAGCATCTCTTGTTTTCCTCTAGTCTGTAGAGTACTCTAGTAGACTGCTCATCGGTATTCTACTGTAGAGATGGGAAGCACACTATTCTCCCATCCGTGTGCTCAGATGAAGACCCGTGCCTGTCTTTCCCACTGTCTGGGGTACTTCCTGCCCCTTTGCTAGATGCTGCAGACTGTGTGCCTGTCAGTCATCTGTGACGCCTGTCTACCTGTATGTGTAACCTACCAAGGTGACTTTGCTGAGTCTGTGTTCCTAAGGGCTGATGCGCGGGCCTGCTGATGTGCTGTGGTGGGGCCACAGGCTCCGTTGATATTGGTACTGTCACCTCACTGGGAGAGTTCTGGCCAGTGACAGCACCTGGGTTAAAGGTCTTTGCTAAGAGACAGGCTGGCTCCAGGTGGTTGGACTGGACAGCAGCACGATATCAGTTCTAAAGAGGGACCGTGGGGTGGAGAGAGGGCCTGGCCCATATGGGCCTTGTCTCACAGCTTGATCGAGTCAGCAAACCTCTGTATGTCCTGTCTGGCTCTTGACTGGAAAAGGGACAAGGGGACTTGTTGGTCTCAATGCCTCCAGGGAGCCATAGCCTGACTGAGACAAACCCAGGGCCCCTGGGTCCGTGTAGCATGGAACCCTGTATTCAGGGTGGGTAGGCACTGTGGGCAGCAGAAGGTGGTGGTAACTCGTGAGTGGATAGCCCTCCCCCATTCCCCAGGTGTTGGCACAGTGACAGCAAGATGGTTGTTCCAGGCAGGAGAGGGCAAGCCTGCTGAGGAGCTGCCAGGACCGTGAAGATGTCCCATGCACACAAGAGTGGACTGGGCTCCTCATTTACTTAGTTGGTGGCATGACCAATGGGAGGCTTGTGGTGGTGGCTTCTTCCCCTGAACCCCAAACTGCCTTGTTCACTCTGGGTCATTTTGATTGGGGGTTGTACAGAGACACAGGGCACGTGACACGGGTATTACTGAAGGCAGGCAAGGGTAGTATGGCCGGGAACAGCCATGGCCCCTTGAGTGCCTTGCCTCGTAAAGCTGAAGAGCTCATACTGTCAGAGCCCCACCTGGCTTGTCTGCTGGAACTCACTGGGCAGACTCTAGTTCCCTGATGCTTGTCTGTCCTGCTGACTGGGATGGGAACAGATGGAGCCTTCCTGTGGCCAGGCGTGGCTGCAGAGGTCAGAACACATACCTTAGACCCTGGCGGAGTGCCCTGGTACCTAATGGTGTGATGGCAAGGGGTTCTGCAAGGTGCTTCCTCCCTCAAGTATGCTCTACTCCCACACAGCGTTTATTTTTCTTGCCAGCTCAACATGAGTCTGTTTGCTCAGTGTCCTTAGAGTGTGAAATGCTTGTCTGATGAAGTGGTGATGTGCCCGGCCCTGTAGATTTTAAGCAGACTATGGGTTGTTGTAAAACGGGGAGAGTTGTGCTGATCTTGTGCTGATCCTCAGAGCCTCCCAACCACATCCAGGACGTATTCTATGGTATGCCATTGCTCACCCAGCGGCCAGTCACTGCCCTCGTAAGGATAACCAGCACTCTGACCTATAGTAGCAGATTTCTGTATGAGACTTTGGACGTCGCTCAAGGGAGTGGTGTGGGATGTGCTCATCAGCAAGGATCTCTGTGGTACAGAGAGAGGCTCATCGGAACTTCTGGTTGCTGTGCAAGTGCATTCTAGTTGCTGTGGAGTGCTCTGGCCTGTGCCCAGGGCCATCATTCTTTATCTGCTCTGTTGACACCACATTTGAATTTATATGACAGGGATGTGGCATAGACTCCGATGTCAGGCTGCCCAGGTTCCATCCCGAGGCCACCACACTCCAGCTGGATACATGTGGACTTACACCACCCCAGTGCTTGGGGCACCAATGCCGCGCTAACTGAGGGCCTTGGTGGCTGTGTAGGGAGGGCCTTGGCAAGACTCTCTGTGATAGTTTTTCCCCAGTGAGGTCCAGAACTAAGTGACTCTTACTATTCCTGCAGTTGTAGCCACTGTACCACTTGCAGAGTGTGGTATGGAGAGAGGGGCCTATGCCTGGTACCCTGTATGACTTTGCAGCACCTCAGCCTTGTTCAGCATGGTGGCCCTGCAGACAGAGTACTGGCTCCAGGGTCTGGAGTGCTCTCTTTGTCTAGCATCCTCAGAGCCAGAAGACCCTCAGGGAAAAGGTCTACCCTGAGGAGACTGGAGGGGGCAAGAGTATGTGTTTATGTGGGGTGTGCATGAGTGATGAGTGACGGGCTGTGTGTCCCTGCAGGCCTCCCTGAGCAGTACTACAGCCTCACCTGGTTCCTGAGCCCTGTCCTCGGCCTCATCTTCACACCGCTTATTGGCTCTGCAAGCGACCGCTGTACCCTGAGCTGGGGCCGCCGGCGGCCCTTCATCCTTGTGCTGTGTGTGGGGGTCCTCATTGGTGTTGCACTTTTCCTCAACGGCTCTGCCATCGGTGAGTGTTTGCTGACTGCACACTAGTGCACGCTTTGGGGGCCTTATCTGGTGACTTCACCGGGTCTCTGTGTGCAGGGACCAGTTCGGGCTGCTGAGGGCCGCCTGCTGGAGACTGCAGCGGGGAGCTTGGTGGTGGAGCTGGCCCCACATGGGAAAGCTGGAGGAACCTGTTCACAGGGAAACGCTTCCTGTTGTGATGGCTTGTTTTTAATGCGTATCTGACACCACGTCCTGTTTCCAGAGTGATTTCAGAAATTATCTTTTCTTTTTTTGTTCTCCTTTTCTTAGACGTGGTAGTGAAAATGTCCAGAGCCCGGTTCGCTGTTTGTTTTCTTGGTTCATGCCTCGTGTGTTGTTTTGCCTCTCTCTGTTGTTTTGTTTTTAATTAAAGCCACTCTGTGTGGGAAAATATTTTCTGCCTTGCGAGCACTCTTCAGAACTGGTGGAAACAAAGCCTTGTTTTTTTGGCTCCGCGGGTAAAGGAGTGCAGTGTGGGTCCTCAAGCACAGGTCTGCCCAAGTCCCAGTGGCGGCAGGACTGTGGGCAGAGAGGCCCCAGGAGACCACCACCTCCATGGGGAGGCACAGCTCTTCAGAGCCAGGATAGGGACAGTCTGGCAGCTTTGGTTCCTTCCCCTCCTGTCGCCTCCAGAGTGTCTCCTTGCTGATTCCTACCTTACAAGTCGGTCTCCTCTGCTAGGAATGGCTCCCATCCAGGAGTCGGGGATTTGCTTTCTGGCCCTGGGCCTGTCAATGTCACCTGCGAGCATTCCTTTACTTCTCCATATGCACTGGCATGTATGGAGAGCATTCCTGGGGTGATCCATATGCAGCCAGCCTGGAGACACCAGCCCTCAGCCCAAGCTCTTCTCTTGCCAATGGGGCCTCCTGGGCAACCCGTGGGCCAGCGTGTCAAGGTGCAGTCAGAGGACCAGACCTGTCTTTGCCCAACCCCTAGTCCTGAAGGTTGGCCCCAGTGGGAGCAGCCCAAGGCTCAGGACTAGGATTGATCTCTGGGTCCAGGCAGGCTCCCTAATCAGGTGAGGCTTGGTGTGTGAGGGCAGCCTCCTCAGAGGCTCACTCACACTGCCTGCCGAAGCTGCATGCCTTCATACTTAGGTCCTTTATACACTCAAAGCTTGTTGTCTAGCTTGGATGCTGAGGCAGAGCCAACCAGCTCAGGACGCAGCACAGGGAGTTTGGGTTGGTGGGAAGAGGAAGAGATGGCGTCCTCAGCAAGGTGGAGGTGGTGGTGGCCCTTGGGTAGCCACTGTAGCTGATGCCAGTCTTCTTACCAGCTGGTGGCCACTGCTGCTGATGGACAGAGGAGGAGGAACCTGTTCCCCTTCTTGCTTGAAAAACTATGCGGGAAGGAGAGATAGCTTAGTGGGAAGCACTGCTGCTCTTACAGAAGACCCAAGTTCAATTCCCAGCATCCACGTGGTAGCTCACAGCCATCTGTAACTCTGGGTCCAAAAGATCCGATGCCCTCTGCGGGCATCAGGCATGCATGAGGTGCATATCCATACACGCAGGCAAAACACTCTTAATACAATAAATATTTTTTAAAGGAGGGAGCTCTTGGGGGCTGGACAGAGAGGGACACCCACCAACCACAGAAATAGGGTGAAGCTTACTGCTGTCCTGAAAGCGTTTGCCTCGGGAGCCTGAAAGCTGGCACTGGAGTCTGACTGCTTCCCCATGCTCTGTCCAGGTCTGGCGCTCGGCGATGTTCCCAACCGACAACCCATTGGCATTGTCCTCACGGTGCTGGGAGTGGTGGTCCTGGATTTCAGTGCCGATGCAACTGAGGGGCCCATCCGTGCCTACCTGCTGGATGTGGTAGACAGCGAGGAGCAAGATATGGCCCTCAACATACATGCCTTCTCTGCTGGTAAAGCTCCATGCCAGGCCCCAGGTGGGAGGGAGGAGTCTGTGCTCCTTGGTGGCAGTGACCAGTGATGGGGCCGTTGGAAGCACTGTGCCTCACTCCTGACCCATGAACCCAGCAAGATTAAGGGACTGAGGAGCAGGGCTAGGGGAGGGTAAGGCCTGCCTGGATGACATGCCTGCCAGGTGGGCGTGGTGAGGGCCCCACACTGCCACTGCCTGGGGAAACACACAGGTGGGCTGGGGGTGTTTCCAGGCCTGGGACTCCTTTTGTCTTTATTTCGGACTGGGAATAATGTTAGGCCAGTCTTGGATCTGTGCTGTCATGAGCTGTTTTGTTGCGTGTCTCGGCTGTCCTTTCATTCTCGTTGCACTCATTTGCCACATAACCCAGGCCCCTGTGTAAGGGAGAGCCCTGTGCTGGGCCTGAGGCTCACTGTCACTTCTCCACCTCCAGGCCTTGGTGGGGCCATCGGCTACGTGCTGGGTGGGCTGGACTGGACACAGACCTTCCTGGGTGACTGGTTCCGGACACAGAACCAGGTGCTGTTCTTCTTCGCTGCCATCATCTTCTCGGTGTCGGTGACCCTGCATCTCTTCAGCATCGAGGAGGAACAGTACAGCCCACAGCAGGACCGCAGTACTGAGGATGCCACCCTGCCCAGCACCAGTGTCCAGCCTAGCGCTCTAGCCCCCGCTACCCGCCTCAGCTCCCTCGGTGGGGGTGTGCAGGATGGCAGCCCCCCATTCCCAGATGAGGTGCAGTCGGAGCACGAGCTGTCCTTGGACTACCTCAATGTGGACATCGTGCGCAGCAAGAGTGACTCGGTGCTGCACATGCCTGATGCCACTCTGGACATGGAACCTGAACTGCTTTTCCTGCATGACATAGAGCCCTCCATCTTCCATGATGCTTCCTTCCCCAGCACCCCCCGGAGTACCAGCCAGGAGCTCCTGAGGGCCAAGCTGCCCCGCCTGTCTACGTTCCTCAGGGAGTCCACCAAGGAGGACGACACCTTGCTTGATAATCACTTGAATGAAGCTAAAGTCCCAAATGGGAGAGGATCCCCACCAGTGGATTCGCTCAGCCACCGCTCTAAAGTGGACTTGAAGCCCTCGGCCACATCTAGTTCCATGAGGCGCCGTAGGCACATGTTCCACAGGCAGGCTTCTAGCACCTTCTCCTACTATGGTAAGATTGGGTCCCACTGCTACCGCTACCGCCGGGCCAACGCAGTGGTCCTGATCAAGCCATCTCGAAGCATGAGTGACCTGTATGACCTGCAGCAGCGGCAGCGATCCCGGCACCGCAACCAGAGTGGAGCCACTGCCTCCAGTGGGGACACAGAGAGCGAGGAGGGCGAGGCAGAGACCACGGTGCGCCTGCTATGGCTGTCCATGCTGAAGATGCCCAAGGAACTGATACGGCTCTGCCTCTGCCACCTTCTCACTTGGTTCTCCGTCATCGCAGAGGCTGTCTTCTACACTGACTTCATGGGCCGAGTTATCTTCAAAGGGGACCCCCAGGTGAGCACCCTGTGGCTAGCAGCTCCACTGCACAGGAGAACTAGGCAGTCTCCGTGTCTGGGGCTTCTTGTGAGCCTGCATGCACTACCCTTGCACCCACATGCCCATGCGGGTTAGGGAGGATGCCCAGCAGGCACCTGACCAGTGCACACCTCAATGCATGGTCAGTTGTGCAAGCTGAGACAAAGTTGTGACAGTGGGGTCTCTATGGTGACCATTTGTGAACGCCAGGTGCTTTCACACACAGGACCAGAACCTCTTTGAAAATCGTGAATGGAGTGTTGATTCAGCTATCAAAGTAACAGCCTATTTTTATTCTTGCCAGGCCCTGCTAATGGTTCTAGGCTTACCCCAGGGCCGTGTAGGTGGTCACAGTGGTCTGGTACCCCTTTTTCAGGGGCTAGCATGGCATCTCAGAGAAGGCAGACTCATTTCTGCCGGTCCAGACCAGCCTTATTTCAGTGCCACAGGCAGGATTCCACTTCTCATTGTGGGAAACAGAGTCGCATGTGGACTGGGAGGGCCTGGAAACGGTTTCCCAGATACCGACCTGGACTTGGGTTGATTCTCCTCCTCACTAGAGTGTCTGTCACCTCTCAATCTGCCTGCATGCGAGTGCAGAGTAACCTCCTCTGCCCTGAGGGTGGCAAATGCCCTCAACCTTCTCTCTCTGCGACAGGCCCCCTCCAACTCCACCGATTGGCACGCCTACAACGCCGGCGTGAAGATGGGCTGCTGGGGCCTGGTCATCTACGCTGCTACTGGTGCTATCTGCTCAGGTGAGAGTCAGGACCCCGACCTCCGCCTGAGTAGAGGAAAAGCCGTTAAAGTCAGTTGCTGTGGCCCAGGGTCAGGTGTTTCTGAGGCTGGGAGGCCATCCTATGTGCTGGCCCATGACGCTGTCCAACATGGATGGCACCTGTGTATTAGCATGTTGTCGCTGCCATGCCAACCCCACCCGGGGCCCAGCAGTCTGAGGGGCAGTGGAGCAGGTCCATATTGCCAAGGACAGGAGCCCTGATGGGTGGGGTGATGGGCTGTCATCCTAAGGAAGCATGCCTTCCTCCCTCCCTAAACTTGAAGAGTTAGGATTGGAGTCCCCTCCCTTTGCTGCCCACATTCAGTCTGAACCTGGAACGGAAGTCGACTTTGCCTGATCTGTAGGTGAAGAGGGTAGGGCGAGGCAGGTCAGCCAAGTGTCAGGGTGACAAAGAGATTCCTCCTAGAGGAGGTGGTGCCTAGGAGGACCCAATCAGAAGGCAGGATCCCGAGAGTGCTGGGGAGTCCAGAGTGACAAAGGAAGGGCCAGGCATTTCCCCCAAGGATACCTGGGCGGGCAGTTAGCAGCCCAGGGAGGCTATAGAGAGCTGGCTTCTTTCAGAAGTGCTGGAGCCCCCAGGGAATCCAGGTGGACATGGAGCTGTGTGGTTTAGGTGGGCAGGTCTTTATGCCTGAAGGCCTCGGTTCAACCAGAGCGAGGCAGTGATGGGGGTAAGGGGTGTGTGGAGGCAGTAGCTAAGTCATGATCCTTGTGGCCCTCTCTGCAGCCCTGCTACAGAAGTACCTGGACAACTACGACCTGAGCATCAGGATCATCTATGTGTTGGGGACGCTGGGCTTCTCCGTGGGCACTGCTGTGATGGCTATGTTTCCCAACGTCTATGTGGCCATGGTCACCATCAGCACCATGGGCATCGTCTCTATGAGCATCTCCTACTGCCCCTATGCCCTGCTAGGGCACTACCATGACATCAAGGAGGTACAGCCAGCCTGAGGGTGCTGAGTGGAGGTGGTGTTGGGGCCACCTCGGAACCTTAGGTCTGGTTGGTCGTCAGACCATGGGGTCCGCAGCCTGCGCTCAGTGTCCTACTGTCCCTCTGTCTTCCCTTCTGATGAAGGCAACAGCAATCTTCCACTCTTACCTATTCCTGGACTAGAGAGTCTTCTCCGGCCATCCAGGTTCTGGACCCTGTCACAGCTGGGAACAAGAGGCTGCCCTGCCCACATCCCCTTTACCACCATGTGCCCACCAGTAGTTCACTGTTTGCTTGGGCCCAGCTCTAGCAACCCTTCTCTCTCGCAGCATTTGAAGAGCTATTCTGTTAGCCACTGCCTCTGAGGTATCACTGCTGGTGCCTCTGAGGAGAGAGATTGGAACCAGGTATAGTGGAGCACAGTTACATATCCAGCACTAGGGAGATGAAGGCCAGAGTCAGAACTTCAAGATCCTCCTCAGCAAGTTCAAGGCTAGCCTGGGCTACTTAAGACCCTGGTTTAAAAAAATAAAACAACAACAACAACAAAAAATACAAGTAGCTGTACATAGTGGCACACACCTTTAATTCCATTAATCTTTAAAGCAACATCAGTTTGCTCCGTAGGTATATACCACACCACTCCTAATCAAACCTAATGGTGGTGTTTTGTAGATGAACTCTGCAGACTTCATAACTGTTGAGGCTGAGCTACTTGCTGGCCTTTCAGAAGTGGGTCATACAGAATCGCCCAGACCGAGAAAGATGGTGACCAGAGTCTAGAAGCCCCTTCTCCTCCTGCTGCCCTGACCTCACTTGTGCCTGTATCTGACCTTCCTATAACTAGACTGGCATTTTCTGTTCTACCTCGTTCTGTGTGGCTTGGGTAGCATGCCGGGCTTACCACTGGTCCCAGGCCTCTGTGCCACCTCATGCTGTCTGCCCAGCAGGTTCTAGTGTGGCTTGAGGTTGTGAGTTAGACTCTCACATTCTTCCCTCAGGTGGGTGTTGTTGGGACCCAGGGCCCCCCATCCTCTCTATCTTCATCGTCACTGAATGGCCACATAAGTGCATGTGCTGTGCTTTTGGCCAGATCTCTCCATCCTTGGACAGATGTTATGCATTCTTCTTTAAAGTAGGTCTGCAGTAAGTCTTGATGTCAGGTAGCGTGAGCTCCTCAGCCTGTCATTCAGGGTCACTCCAGCTGTCCCGTTGTAGCCTAGGCTGGCCTAGAATTTTCTATGGAGCCCAGCCTGGCTTCCAGATCACAGAAATCCTATTGTCTCCCCCTAGTGAGTGCTAGGATTACAGACATGAGCTGTCACATACATCTGGAAAAACAAGCTACTACTTGTTTTTGAGGCAGGGTCTTACTAGTATCCCTGACTGGCCTGGAACTCACAGAGATCCACCTGCCTCCACCCCTTGAGTGCTGGGATCAAAGACGTGTATAACCACACCTAGCTAATGTCTCTTTCTCCCCCCCACCTCTCCTCCCTCCCTCCCTCTGTCCCTTTCTCCTCCTCCTCCTCCTCCTCCTCCTCCTCCTCCTCCTTCTTCTTCTTATTCTTTCTTCTCTTCCTCCTCCTCCTCCTCCTCCTCCTCCCTCCCTCCCTCCCTCCCTCCCCCCCTCCAATCATTTCAAAGATGTTTCTAAGGTCTCAGGGACATAGCTTAGTGGATAAAGTTGGTGTCCAAGTATAAGGACTGGAATTCAGACCCCAGGACCTATGTAAGGCCCTGGGTATGATAACATGAACCTGTAGTTAGAACTGTAGATGTAACCGACCGCCTTATTAAATAAGAAACACAGAGCCAATGTAAAGGTGAAAGCCCAAGAGGTCAGAGCCAGAAGCTTACCCGCTTTCCGCCAGCTAGCTTCTCCCGCCAAGAGAGCTCTCCGAAAAAAGGGAGTTTCTTCCTGTGCGGTTGTCTTATAAGGAGTCCTGTTTCTTCCTTCTCATTGGTTATAAACTAACTACGTGGCTGTCTCGTCACAGTCTCTCTGTACAGACCTCCCGAGTCTTCTATGGTTGGTATTGAGATCAAGGGCGTGTGTCTCCAATGCTAGCTGTATCCTTGAACACACAGATATCTACCTAGCTCTGCTTACCAAGTGCTGGGATTAAAGGCGTGCACCACCACCGCCCTGGCTTTCGCTATGGCTTGCTAATAGCTCTGACCCCTAGGCAACTTTATTTATTAACGTACAAATAAAATCACATTTCAGTACAAATAGAATACCACTATATAGAACCCCAGTGCCAAGTGGGCAGAGAGAAGGTCCCTGGGGCCTGCAGCCTAGACAGCCATTGAGTGAGAGACCCTGTCTCAGAGAAGGGGGTGAAGAGTGACAGAAGATGACAACACCTGATGGTGACCTCTGTCTCCATAGGGGGTGTGTGTGTGTGTGAGAGAGAATTCTCTTCCTTCCTTTCTTTCTTTCTTTCTTTCTTTCTTTCTTTCTTTCTTTCTTTCTTCCTTCCTTCCTTCCTTCCTTCCTTCCTTCCTTCCTTCCTTCCTTTCTTTCTTTTTCTTTCTTTTTTCTTTCTTTCTTTCTTTCTTTCTTTCTTTCTTTCTTTCATTCATTCATTCATTCATTCATTTTTCAAGACAAGGTTTCTCTGTGTATCCCTGGCTGTCCTGGAACTCACTCTGCAGACCAGGTTGGCCTCGAACTCAGATATCCACCTGCTTCTGTCTCTTGAGTACTGAGATTAAAGGCATGAGTGGCCACCGCCCGGCTCACACAGAGATTTTTATGGTTTTGTCTTGATTTCTATTTTGAACCCATGGATTATTTAAAAGTATGTCCCAAATGTCAAAAGTTCACCAGCCCTAGCAGTTAACAGGCCCAGAGAGGATGTAAGGAGTCAGCGAGGGAAGGATGAGCCAGGCATGGTGGTCGGGAGAATTCTTCAGCCTGACTGACTAGCAGCCAGAATGTTTCTTTATTTGTGTGGAATTCAGACAGCAGGGATGCATTCATGTTGTTCCGAAACGGAGATCATGTCATTTTTGGTTTTGGACATGGGTTTCACTTCCTTTTGTGTATCTTTTAGTCATCATTGATAAACCATGACAGAATAGAGTTATCTTTCACAATCATTTCCCCTCAAGTTTAATCATCATTGATAAATGATGGCTATCTTTTATAACCATTTTTACTCATTAACCCCTTAAGCCAATTTTTTAAGAATCTAGAGGCATATGACAACCTGTTCTCAGGGTAGTATCTTTTGTGGCTTCAAGGATGCTAACCAAAACAAAATCTTCAAGCCAGTCCAGGCAGATTGACATGTCCCAAGCAGTGTATTATTAACTCTTAACGGTCAGAGTGCCCAAGAAAAATCCTCAGGCCAAAGCTGCTGCAGTTACTATTCAAATTCTGGCATAATACAGTGTTTTTATTTTATATCTGTAGAATTTGTTTATATGTCTAATCCTGGCATTCTGTTGTTTTTTGGTGATATGACACCACAGTGGCTCTGCATGTGCTAACTTTTCTAAGAAAGGCAGGTCCTGAAATCTCATTCTTATTTCATCTTTTTACATCATTCTTTGTCCAACATTATAAGTCTCTGCATAGGGCAGAGGTAACTTTAGCTCATCTAACTGTGTTGCTGTGTGTGCCACATAGTCTCCTGAGTATAGAGTGGGAAGAGGCTTGCAGTCTAATTTGTGGTCAACTCCTCTAGCCCACCAAGTCTTGTTGACCTTTTGAAGTTTACTTTGTTTTGAATATCTTGTTCCTGAGTAAGTACAGGGACAGACGTTTCAAAAATGTCTCACAGCCTCGTAAAGAGACCTCTGGCTTTTGGCTTCTTTATGTGTCACAACCTCCAAGGTGTAAGGAAGACCTTCAAGTAGATAAGGATATCTCCCTAAAAGTGGAAGGGGAAGTGTGTTCAGGACTGTCCTGGGGAAGCTTAGAAGCAGCATTCCCGGGAGAAGGCATAAATGATTTATATGAAATGTCCCATCAATCCAGTATCCCCAAATTGTACAAATTCTAAAAGTCCCCCAAGTATGCAACAGGTGGAGATGAAAACCAAAGGTGACATGGCAGCCATCATGTGGCTCAGCTCTGCTGGATTCTTGTCAAACAGCTGTGCTGGCCTTATGACTTCTGCCCTTCCCATCAGATATGGCTGTGCCAGTCATGGTAGACTAGTTTCTAATAATCAAAATCAGAGAACACACGTGTATGATTTCAGCCCTTAAATCATGGTGGTCCCGTATGTCCTATATATGGTGAAATTCGTGTTCTGCCCTTGTGGCCTCTCTGTGTCCATTGGGTAAGGTGGGATTTGTTCATCGTTGAGCTCTTCTGTTCTCTTTCTGGTTTCTGGGAGGTGTGCTTAAGATCTCCCTGACTATAGTGTCCTCAAGTCTAAAATGTGAATGTGGTTTTTATCTTCTGGGTAGATTGGCCTCCATATTTCACAGACAAAGTCTCCTTTGGAGGCTTGGGGTGAGCACAGCCATTCATTGCACAGGCATACTTTATATCATGTTCCAGAAACACGAGCAAACAAAACTGCCCAGTGTTCCCTGCTCTGTCACCTGAGCCCACATGCTCCTGAGTGACTTGAGCTCCCTGCTCTCCAAGGAGATCGTGAGGATGTGGTGGGCACTCCTGTACCTGCCCTGCTTCTCTTCCTTGGGGTTGGTGGCAGTGTTCTGGGGAATCAGAATCCTGATTAGGTTACTTCTGTGTTCCTCCCCGTGAGCCAGAATCCTCTCCCTCTCCTGCCTGCCCTGTGCTAGGTAGGACCTGGGGCTCTGGAGAACCGAGTTGGGCGGCTGCCTAGAAGCTCAGGCAGGTGGGTCAGTGTCCGTAGCCCTGAGGTACAGGCGCAGACTGCCTTCTCCACGCCACTCATACCTGCTGCGTTCCTTCTCTTGCAGTACGTCCACCACAGTCCAGGGAACTCCAAGCGTGGATTTGGCATTGACTGCGCCATCCTCTCCTGCCAGGTCTACATCTCCCAGATCCTGGTTGCATCTGCCCTTGGGGGCGTGGTCGACGCTGTACAGACGGTCCGTGTCATCCCTATGGTGGCTTCCGTGGGCTCTTTCCTGGGCTTTCTGACAGCCACCTTCCTGGTGATCTACCCCGAGGTGTCAGAGGAGGCCAAGGAGGAGCAGAAAGGCCTGTCCTCAGGGCCCGCTGGTGAAGGCGAGGGTGGAGCGGCCAGTGAGAAGCCCACTGTGCTGAAGCTGTCTCGGAAGGGGGGCCTGCGGGGGCCAGTGGAGGCGGAGTCCATGGTGTGAGCCCCAGCTGGCACATTCCACACCGAAGGGCAGGGTGGACTGGGGGCTGTGCTTGCCGACACTGTGCGAGCTGGAGTTCCTTCCCAGGGCGCAGTTCAAGTTCAGTAGGTGTTAGGTGTAGGGTAGGTTTGAGCTATTAGGCAAAAATATCACACTAATTACCTTTCCAACAATTAAAAAACATCATTTGAAATCTTTTTTTATTGGAAAAAACTTAATTTCAGCTGTCTTTTATTCTGCAGGTATACCATTCTGCATGTTTTAAATTGTGAAACATTCACAGTATAGTCAATAAGCAATTTAGAAAACGTAAGGGTCTGCATTCCTGAAACAGTAATCGAAAGTGCAGAAAGTCCGACCCCTTGGCCGGTGTCATCTGAAGGCAGCAGACAGCAGTGCGGTGCCTGGGTTGCCCAGCAGGTGCCCGTGAGGGCTCCTCAGCATCATGCTGGCACTGCAGTGCCTCGGAGCAGCTTTCTCTGTTTATTTCAGAAACGGTATTTTCTTTTTCACAACTGTGGTTTTCTTAGACCAGCATCTCTAGCAAATTGGGCCCACAGTTCTGTGCACAGCTGTCAGTGCCTGAGACCACACACCAAAGCTGAGGAAGGGTCCCAGAGCTGTTTGAGCAGACGGCAGCCATTCCCCAGGGCAGCCTCCAGACATCCTGCCCAGGGACGGCACCGATCAGGCGTGCTGAGTGTGAACTCTCAGCTGCCTGCTGCGTGCTTGTGTGTGAGTTTGTCTCTGTCCAGTCCCTGCCCACGTGGTCCTCCCCAGAAGTGGCCACAGGGCAGCTGTTGGCTCTGTGTGACCCTTCGGTTTCTCTCTACACCTTTGGCTGGGAATCCAGGCACAGAGCTCCAGGTGAGCACTGGCTCCTGAGTCCTGCTGCAAGGCTACCTCGAGAGTGTGGGGAACAGGGCATGGGAGGGTGCCGAGGCCTACCTCCGTGCTGCATTGGTGACATTGGTCCTCACTGGAACCTAACTGAAATCTTGTGACTTCATCACCTGCTCCTGCTGTTGGTCACTGGAAGGGGGATGAAAGCAAAGAGAAGCAAGTATCTGCCTGGGCAGGAGGGCTGGTGACCCAAGAGCCCGGTGCAGTTGCCAATTTCTGCACATGAGCAAAACTCGGGCCTCAGGGAAGCAAGCTCCTCAAATGCTGCAGCTGTGGGAAAATCCTTTTCAAACCACGGATCTCTGTTAAAAACTCCACAGTCCTGTCTCTTGGCTTGTGAAACAGTCAGTCTGCACTCAGGAGAGGGGAGGTCCTCCCTGGATGGTACCCAGATGAAGTCAAACCCGTGCTCTTGCTGCCTCGGTTGGTGTTTTTACATAAAGTACTTTAAAGTGCATGAGAATCATGCTGCAATATGAGCATTCTAAAGCAAATATATATACATATATATTTCAAGATGAAAGTAAGCCGTTTTTAAATAAATTACTTGAATTTTCTGTGTATTCAAAGGAATGCTGTGTTTAACGTTCTTGGCAGGCTTCTGTCTTGCCACATTCCCACACTGGTGGCGCTTTGTAGTTTGTAGTGTGTTTTGTGTCTGGGGAGCAGAGGTGTGTGCTCAGGGTACCTTCCACCCGCCTGGGTCGTCCCTCAAGCCGAGGCCTGCAGAGGAGTGGCTGCACCTTCCAGTGCTTTCTGTGGTGCCAGTTGAGAACAGAATTGCACATCTCCTGCTTGGATGGGAACAGCTGGACTACCAAGCGCAGTCCCCACACTGAGCCCTCCAGCCAGCCGAGCCCCATCAGCTGGGTGCTCGGTCTCTCTGGGCTCCTCTCTTCAGTGTCCTTGGCAGGTCGCTCCTGTGCTGCTTAGCTTTCTTCAGTGGTTTTAAGAGGGTATCCCTCCCTCCTGAGACTTCTGGTCCGGGGTAAGAACCATAGCCTCTGTTTTCATGCATCCTGCCTTTCCACCTTGCCATAGGAGGACAGGGGAGGCAAGAGTGCAGAGAACACTAAGTGGGCAAAACGTGGCCCAACCCAAAATCTGGAATCCTCATACCCAGTGTGGGTCTTAGGAGGTCGCACGATGCTCACAGTACCCCACCCACCCAGAGGCTCAGGAGGCAGACCATGCTTACTGAAGCTGGATGTCAGGAGGTTCAGGGGCTAGCAGAGACCAGACCCACAGGAGGAAGAGATTCGGGGTCACCATGTGCAGTGTGCCGGCTCTTGAGATGTTAGCCTCCACTTACAGTGATCTGAAGTTAACACAAGGACACTTCGTGGTCATGGTACAGGCCTTGGCAGAGCCACTGGTAAAATAGTGACACCCTGGAAGAACAGTCAGCCAGGGGCATGGCTGTTGCTGTCAGATCAGGCTGCATATCTGGTCGTTTGAAAGACCTGAGCCTGTTAAATGTTTGCATCAAAAGCAGGCTGACTGTGGATCTGGTCAGGGTGAGGGGCCTTGGGCTGAGACCCAAGGGTAGCAGCAGGGTTGATTTCTGGGCTTCCTTGCAGATAAATTAAGTGAGCCATAGGCTTCAAGGTGGATGTGTCTCATCTGGGGTAAACCAATAGCCAGACCCTTCCGCCCATCTGAGATGGCACCAGTGGGCAACTGTCAGGGCCACTGTCTGTGTGTTAGAGAAGCCAAGGGAGGAGGGCTGGTATTAAAGCGGGTGACACCGAAGCCTGTGTTGCCCAGCCCAGCCCAGCCCAGCCATTTCTGTTTTCTGACCTGGGCTATCAACCTAGCACCCATGGGTAGTGAGACCCCCGAGAGTACACCTGAGTAGCTCTTCTGTGATAGGAAAGGTGCTTTGGTCATCTGGACCTAGGGTAATGGCAGGGTCAAGCAGAGCCCACTTGTGATCGATGCTGAGGATGCAACATGGAGTTAGCTTTGTAGCACCTTGGGGCCTGGACTGTGTGCAGGCACCCTGTAGGGTATCGGTGGGAATTCACTGGTCCAGGGCCACAAGAATGCATGCAGGTTACTAACAGTGATGATGGTCTGAACCCTGCTTTTGTCGCCTGTGAAAGTCAACTGCAACAGTTGTTTGAGAGATGCCTCTAAAGATGTGTGGTCCAAGTTTGCCTGCGCAAGAGTATGAGCTGGTAGGAAGGGGTCCACAGCTTACTTCTGGCTGGGGACAGAGTGGCATGATGGCACTCCCTGGTATCTGGAAGGCTGACTACGGGACATTGTTTGTTCTAAGCCTAAGGTCTTTGCTGGAACATCCAGTCCCACTGATAAGTCTTCAGCCCTCAGACTCCCACCCTTGAGATCCTCAGGGCCCCGTGAGGGCTGGTTTGGGAAAAGCTGGGAGGGAGAGGGCAGGACCTGGTTGGTAGCTTCCTGGAGCGGTCAGGATGTCATAGAAGGTGCTGTGGCCCCTCCAGCAGCAGCAGCAGCCGCAGCCGCAGCCGCAGCCAGGGTGCCCATTGTCTTCTTTCCCTGGTACCGCTGGCTTGTGCAACCCATGGAATGGATGGTTCCCTTTGTCTGCAGCCAGTGGTCGGTGTGCAGCAGCCACGGCCACATTTGCCACAAGTCAGTGTTGTGAAACGCCATCTCCTGAGACTGGACACTCCTCAACCTCACATGCACCAGATGCCCTGACTCCCCAGCTGTTCTGCTTTCACCTGAGCCTCTGTCTTCAGTCACCAGCCAACACCTGGAGTGTGCAGGTGAAGCCACAGGCGGCTCCTCCAACGGCTAGCACCAGAAATGGGCTCGCTCACCCCTGTGCGTGTGAGCTAGAAAGCAGTGCTTCCGAGAGTGCCTGGGGACCGCCCAGCATAGCCATGCCGTCGGTTTTGTTCCAGATTGAACTGACTCTTTCATGTGGCAAGCGGGGGATATGCACTCAGTAGCTTCTGTCGCCACCTCATGCAAAGCCAGCATCACCATCATGGCTGAAGCCTGAGATGGCCCTTTGGATGGCAATCCTTGGGCCTCCAGGAGAGCTTAGCATCCTCTGGGAGCCCCAGCTGTGCGCCCCCCTCCTCCCCAACGCCTGCCAAAGGTCCTGTGCTGGGATGTGTAACAGGAAGCACAGTTGTTGAAAAGGCGTGGGCACCGGGGCACTCCCCAGGCACCTTGGAACAAAGCTATTTAGTTCCTTTGTGAACTGGAAACAGGACAACTGTTATCAACTTATTAAGTTGGAGCACTGTAATAGCTCTTGCTGATTTTAGCAATGGTTAAGTGTGTGTTAAACACATGACGTTATATTTTATGAGGAAACAGATTATAAGAGTACTACTATCACACATGATTTCATTTTTTATTAGGTGGATGTTTACGTCTGCTTCTGTCCAGAGCCCTGGGGCTTTGTCTGTTTTTGTCACATGCTGGGCCACTGGTCCCTGTACACAGTTCAGTGTGTATGGCCTGACTTCTTCCTGCCAGGCTAGTGCCTCCCCTGCCTCTATTGCTCTGTTACGCTGTGGTTGACTCAATAAACGTTATCATTGCAGGTGATAGTGTGGACCTGTCATTTACAGTGGCTGCTCCCCCGGGAGCCTGTTGTGTCCAGGGGGAGGCAGAATGCTCCCCCTGGCTCAGGCCAGTGCCTGCAAGCATGGCCCAGTTCCTCAGAGCTCCCCCAGGGCCCACAAGATGGGCTCCTGCAGCTCAGGTCGCCTGCAGCCCAGAGTCACTCCTGCCCAGAGGTGAGGAGGTTGGGCCTGTTCCTGGTGGTGGGATGGGGACCTCCCTGCTGCAGGAAAACTGGTGGGAGCTGGCCAACCTAGGCAGTGAGTAGCTTTTGATACTTGTGTGTGTACACACAGCCTTGGGTGCTGGAGGTGGGTGCCCCAGGCCTTCCTGGGACAGAACATGTTATCTGAGTCTCCTGGCGACCTGCTAAGTTCTATGACAGTCACAACCTTTGAAAGGGTTCTCAGCTGGGGTCACTCCCTGAACATGGAGCTGGAGTTGTACACACACCCATGGACAGCTGTTAGTGGCTGCTGCTATTAGCCACAAACTCCTACTGTGGGGCCCTAGAGGACCCTTGAGGCAGTCACGTACTGCAGCTGGGATGGAGAACAGTGGTTTCTGACACACAGGAAGTGCCGGTAGTGCCCCAGGGCCCTGAGCTCCTACCTCCATACACACTCAAGATGGACCCACACACACACTGGAGAGAGCCAGGTGTGGCACCCCTACTATCCACTAGCCCTGTATACCTGAAATCTCGGGGTGTCCCAAGGTGGCGACTGGGAAAGAATTTCTGCAAAGGGGCCAGAATCAGCACCCTCCAGGCCCCTTCGGCAGCTGTGGCACAGTGAAGGACATGTGACTGACATCACCCAAGTAACCTGGACTGGGACCCTCTCCTAGCCCCCTAAAGGACAATCTCTAAAGTCATGTGAGTGCAGTGACTCCCGAGCAACAAGAGCCCCAAGTCTCCTCTCACTCCCATAAGGCTTCACATCTGTCTCAACACACGAGTGACAGGCGTGCACAAGTACTCCTGGATCAGGACGGAATTCGGGTTTTTGTTTTCTGTGCGAATGATGGGACTCGGGGCCTCACTGCTAAGGTACATACTCGGTCATCAAATGATGACCATGATTTAAGTTGTATTTTGCTGAAAACTAACCATGTTAAGCATCTTTTTTTTTTCTATTTTGTGAGTGTTTTGCCTGCATATTTGTATATTCACTATGTGTGTGCAGGCGCCTGCAAAGGCCAGACTCTATAAGAAGCAAGTGCTCTAAGCACGGAGCCACCTCTCCAGCCCTATTAAACTTCTTTTTAAAACGGCCATCTAAGTAGCTTCATTGGTAAGATACCTTTGACTCACTTTTCAGTTGGGCTCTTCCTCTTGTTAATTTGTAGATGTTCTTTACATATTGGAGATTTAATTTAAAAAAAAAACCTTGTCAGATCTAGTGTTTCCTCTTTTATTTTTTTAAATTCATTTATATAATGGATTTTGAAACAAGGCCTTGCTCTGTAGCTCAGGCTAGCCTCAGACTCACCATGATCCTCTTGGCTCAGCCTCAGAAAATCTGGGATCACAGACATGAGCCATTGTGCCGAGCTTTTTTTTTTTTTTTTTTTTTTTCCATTTTAAGACTATTTTGATGAAGTCTAATCAATCAGTTTTCTTTTATGTGTAGCATTTCTCACATGTTCTTGAAAGCAGTCTTGCAGCAAGGCTGCCTGGTCCTTTCCTGTCCTTGTCTTTAGCGCTTCCAGCTCCACATTAGGTCAGGGGAGTGCCCTGGCATGCACCCCAGTAATGCAGCAAGGGCCTGCATGCCCTTCCCATGCCTGTGCTTACAGCCTATGCACTCTTCCCGCCCAGTGGCTTTCCTGTTTCTGTGCACACCCAGAACCTGCATTTTGTCCTTCTGGCCTGCTTACCTGTCAACGACGTTTTCTCAACCACTGCCGTTTGTAGGGATGCTTAAAAACCAGGTCCTGCGGACTTGTATTTCTCATCTTTTGAAACGTTTTTCTTGGCATCTCTTCTTGTGGTATAATCCCCAGCTGGATGGGAATTCATGAGTCACAGTCACTTAGGAGAGAACATCTTTCCAATGTTAGCTTTGCAGTTCATGAGCGCAATGTATCTTTCGAGACTTTTAACCTTTCTGTCCAGGGTGTCTTGAGTTTTCAGGGTACTAGTCTTCTGGCCTTGTGTGTATCTGAGATCTCGGGGATGCCTTCCACCTCTTCCATTGGTTGCCCTTCCACCCCATGCTGCTTTACACGGCCTAAATGTCTGCAGTTTTCTGTTGCAGTGTTGTGTCCTGATCTCACATCCATCTACTGTGAATTTATATTCCTCGGGTGTACATGGACAGTGATATCTACAAGTAGACAGACATGCTCCTTGCAGGCTAGTCTTTCTTGGACATTGTTGGTTTATCATCTTTATTATTTTATGTGGATGGGTGTTTTGCCTGCTTGGATCTCTGTGCACCACATGCCTTCACGGTGCTCAAAGAGGCCAGAAGAAGGCATCAAATCCCTGGAACGAGTTACAGCGGCTGTGAGCTGCCACATGGGTTCTGGGAACTGAACCTAGATCCTCTGAAAGAGCAGCCAGTGCTTTTAACCATTGAGCCATTCTCTCCAGCCACTTTTTTCTTTTTCTTTTTTTTTTTTGAGGGGGTGGTGGTAGGAGCAGATTCTCATATTATAGCTTCAGGCTGGTCTCAAGCTCCTGGCAATCCTGCCTCAGTTTCCCAAATGCTAGGATTATAAGCATGAGCCACTACAGCTAACCAGTCTAGTCTTTTTTTTTTTTAAAGATTTATTTATTATGTCTACAGTGTTCTGCCTGCATGTACACCTGCACACCAGAAGAGGGCACCAGATCTCATTACAGATGGTCGTGAGCCACCATGTGGTTGCTGGGAATTGAACTCAGGACCTCTGGAAGAGCAGTCAGTGCTCTTAACCTCTAAGCCATCTCTCCAGCCCCTAGTCCAGTGTTCGTATGCTTTCTGTTCTTGCCCAGTGCAATAGCTGAGCCTCCATGCAGTGTTGACTAGGAAAAGAGAGCAAAAGTCCTGCCCGTTCCTCATCTTGGGGAAAGCAGTGAATCTTCATTATTATTTCTCCTATGTGCATCCAGTAAGTGCTCTGTCTGTCTGAGGAAGTGCCCTTCCTCTGTAAGCTTGCAAACACTTTAAAACACCATGACCAGGGCTGAGGAGGTGTAGCTCAGTTGCTGTGGGGCTTTTCTGCCATGGACGAAGCCCTGGGCTCCAACTCTGGCACCACATAAACCAGGTGTAGTGGCTTCTAATTAAATTCTGTGGTCAGAGTACGTCCTATAGATTTGAACCTTTCTTAACTCTTTGTGGTCAGAGGACATGTTCTATGCGATTCGGACCTTTCCTAACTGTATTGCCCAGCATCTGCTGCAGCTCCCTAAGTTTTCCCTCAACACTGCTGCTGCTGGATCTTCTACACCCTCAGGGGCTCCACTAATCATTGAGAGAAAGATGCCGTAGTCTCCGTCTGCAGTCTGGGGTTTGTCCATTTGTTACTCTATTAGCATATCTAATTTTATTAAATACAAGACTTATGTCCTTTTTTTTTTTTTTTTTTTTTTTTGCTGTGGATAACCTTGAGTCCCTGCCCCCTGCCTTCACTTCCTGAGTCCTGGGGTCAGTTTCAGTTTCTAAGTTAGCAGTTGCCCACTGTTTTGGTCATGTCTGATGAGCACAGCCACATGAGTGTTGTGTGTGTCTGTTATTTTATTTTTTTATACCATTCTTTGTCCTTTTACCTCAGCCATGTGTTTACAAACCACATCTCTGGTAGACAACACATGATGGCATTCAGGAAGGCATCATCGTTGCCTCCCACCGTGTGGGCCCCCAGGAAGTGAACTCAGGTTGTCAGGCGTGGCAGCCAAGGCTGGACCATCCATCTCACCAGCCCGGTTGGATCATTCTTATGCAGTCAGGGAGTCTCTCCCTTTTAATCAGAGAATGTAGTCCACGTACACTTAGTATGATTCAAGGGGCCACATCCCATGGATTGGGGCCCCAGCTGAGCACCAGCATTCACCTGTCTCTGCTCCCGCCTGTGGCTATAATGTGGCCACTTCTCTCCCTCTCCTGCCACCATACCTTCCCTACTAGGATGGACCGTCCCCTCAAACTGTAGACTAAAACGAACCCGCCCTTACGTTGTTTGTGGCAGGTATTTGTCACAGCAACAAGAAACATAACTAATATCAACACTGAGCTGCACCACCAGCCCCTCTCCACCCCGCTCCCCCACTGAGTTGTTTTGAACCCAGGCTACCCTTGAACTTATGATCTGCTAGCCTCACCGCCAGCCTCAGCTTCCAGTGTTGGCATTACAAGCATGCACCACTGTGCCTGGTAGATCTTCTCCGCCCCCCAAGACAGAGTTTCTCTGTGTAGCCCTGGCAGTCTTGGAACTGGCTCTGTAGACCAGGCTGGCCCCAGACCCACAAAGATCCGCCTGCCTCTGCCTCCCAAGTGCTGGAATTAAAGGCGCGAGCCACCACTGCCCCGCCTGGTAGGTTATTTTGGAAGCATTTTGTTTTGTAGCTATCCACATGGAGATGTCAGTAATGCTCAGTTGACTACACCACTGACCTGCTCCCCTCCTTTGAGCGGGCCAGCAACCGCCCAGCCTCTGGTTGACCACCATCAAACCCTGCAGAGCCATAACAGGCACACTCTTTTGAGATGCGGTTTCTCTATGTAACATCCCTCGAACACCTGCCTCTGCCTCCCGAGTGCTGGGATTAAAGGCGTGTGCCACCACTGCCCAGCCAGAACACATCTTACCTTCAAGGAAAGATCTAGGGCCAGGGAGACATGCTCTTCACCATCAAGATGAGTTCACCCTTCCCTTACTATAGTGCACTGGCTGTCACACGTCTTAGCCCAAGCTAGCCTCCAGCCTTCAGCGCCTTGTTAAAAGCTAGAAACCAGCTCCTGTAGAGCAAGGCTAGCCCTTGAGGGCCTCTCTGGGAAAACTGCCTGACTTCTTGGAAATGGAGAGCATTCCCATCATAGATGTTACCTTCCCTGTGCTCAGTACTGCAGCCAGGACACCCTGATTCTTGGGGGTGAGGGGGACACTTGGCTGCGCTTCTGGTCTCACCGGTGTTAGGACCAGACACAAGGGTGTGCCTACAGCTTACAAGCACCAGCCAGAGCATGCCCAGTAAGCGGCAGCCACGTGAGTGTCCATGGCCACTGTAACAAGTGGTCACAGCCGGAGGGCTGAGGCAGCAGGAGCCGCTTGCCCGTAGCTCTGCATAAGTGTGGAATTAAGGTGTGGTACAGCCACAGTCCCTCTACAGCTCTGGTGAAGACACCTTCCTGCCTCTTCCCACTTCTGGTGGCTCCAAGCATCTCCTGGCCTGCAGCTGACCTTCTTGTCTTCGTCCCATCTTCACATGACTCCTATGCAGGTGTCTCTGCCTCAGGACATCGCCAAGGACCACACCTCAAGAACTCCAACAGCACATCTACAAAGACTTTCCATATTAGGTCATGTGCATGGATCCAAGGGGTTAGGGCATGGACAGAACTATTGGAGGGCCACCGTTCAACCCTCTAAGGTAGCTTGCACATCTTTACTTGCTTTCTCTTCATGTTCTCAAGAAAGCCCAGGGGGACATACCTGCTGAGCAGTTCCTGGGTGCCCAGCCATGTCCTGCATCTTCAACATGACCAACCCTACACAGAAGAGCCAGTACTGCTGCACAAGGTTCTGGCCTCTTGGCCAGGTCCCTAGCAAGCCCGAGTCAGCCTGGTTCATCAGCCATGCCCATGATTCCTGCTGCCCCTCTTAATAACACACAAACCCAGGGCTTCCTCAGCATGACGCGTGCCTGGGGCGCAACACAGCATGGAGGAGCCGCATGACCAGAGGACCCAGTTGTGTCCAAGGTACAAAAGAAACCAAAGGTACCAAAGTGCCCTTTTCATCTCAGCAGTCCCTCACAAGGCTCTTAGACAAATACAGATCTGTGTGCTCACTCCAGCCCCCCACCACTGTTCACTGCTTCTCCTCCTGATATAAATGGCTCTGGCTCTTGGTCCCAGTGGGTTGTCCCGTGTGAGGCCTTAGAAATTATCACCGCAAATGAGATAGAGGAATTCTGAGTTGGAACAACTTGATTGGTGCTTAGAACGAACAGAGAAACTAAAGTCTCCCATGTCTGTTAGGTATGGTTGGTATGCCTGTCTGTCATCCCAGCACTTGGGTGACTGAGGCTGGAGCTAGAGGTTGAGGCCGTGCTGGGCTACAGTTAGACCCTGTCTCAAAAGTGAAAATGATCACCTTCAAAGGCATCTCCCAAGCTGAGAGGGTGTGGCTCGGTGCTAGAACCCTTGTTTGGTAGGAAGAGACCCCAGTTCTATCTCAAACACTGCAAAGAAAAGAGAAAAACAGACTTCCAGTCTCAAGACCTCTCTGCCAGTTCACAGCAGCCAAATAAAGCAAGCAGCATTTCTTAACAAAAAGGATTTATTATATTAACCCACACGGTGTAAATACCTGGTCCCACATGGACTGGCATTAAATAACTTAGAATCCATTGATGATCACTTTTACAGCAGGCTTCTCGTATTTACAAAGACAGGTTGAGCCTGTGCCCTTGACGCTGGCCACATTGTCTCTCTGGACATGTGAAACACCCCTCAGGGAGACTCTAGGGAGGGGTGTGGCTCTGAGGGATCCTCTGCACTGTGTCCACGGGAGCCACACCTCAAGGGAACCAACAGTCAGTGGCACAGAGCCTCCAAGCCTGGACCCACATCTTCGCTGGCGTCAGCTCAAGTATCTACCCTGACCTGGTCTCAGACTGACACAGACCATTGGCTTAGTGATTGCCTCTGCCAGGGTGCACAGGGAGTCCTGAAAACCCAAGGCAGGGGATCCAGAGGGCTCCATGCAGAGCTCACAGGAGGATACACAGGGGACAGGCCTTATCCTCTCTGTGCCCAGCATCCACTCTGAAACCCACCGCACAGAACACTTGCAGACTGAAATTGGAGCAGTGTGGTGAACACGTGCAGAGGCCTCTGAGCAGACAGCTACCTACAGTTCAGTGGAGAAGCTCTGTGTGTGCACATGCAGGAGACACACGAAGTGCAGGTGCATGGTGAGCCAGTGAGGCAGTTACGCATGCGTGTGCTTCTGGGACAAGCTTCCTGCCTGCAGTCATTTGTTTCTTCACCATTAAAACTCTAATGCAAAGACAGGGCTCAGCTGCCCAGTTTCTTACACAGAGAAACCTGAGCAGTACTGTCCCCTCCCTGGGGCGGGCCTCAGTCACCTGCTCCGAAGGAGGATAGCCTGGCCAGTGCAAGCCGGTTCTGTCCGTGTTTACCCTCAAATACTCAGAAGCCTCTCTGGAAGCCGGAAGTCAAGGGAAACCTGCAAGGCTCTATGGCTGCCTGCCACATACCAGCCGTTACCATATGGCTGAAGCCTAAGGGTTTGCAGAGTAAACAAATGAAGAGTGAATGAGGAGAGGCCTGGCATGAGGACTACAGGTCACATGCGATACAGCTAAACTGGCAGCTGTGGCGCTGGCTCCCAGGTGTAGATTCTGGAAGTTTCTAGGTAATAATGAGGTAACTTCACAGTGGAGGTTATCAGCAGTAAGATGTAGCTGCTCACCCAAGGGAGCAGTCGGAGGTGAAGGCCCTTGGGAGCAGACGACAGGCCCCCACTGGCCGCTGACACCGCTGTGGTGGGGGGCGTCCTCTCACAAGGCAGCGTGGTCCAGCACACAGCTTTCACTCGACTTTCCAGATGGCGATCTTGCCTTCCTCGCGGCCTGCTCCGCTCAGCACATAGCGGTCCTCGGCAGAGCACAGGGTCTTCACGGTGTCAGAGTGAGCCACCAGCTCCTTTTCCACTGCCATCTTCTCCACGTCCATCACGAAGATTTTCCCTCTGGGTTTCCCCTGCGACAGCCCCCTGCCACCCACCCAGATCTGTAGGGGGAGAAACAGGGATACTCCTTGAAGCGGAGTGCTCTGTGGCAAACGCACCCCCCAAACTCATGTCCTTCTGCTGGCCAAGAGGCTGGGCTGCCTGGTGGGCCTAGGATGGACCTTCAGGTCACAGAGGTCTAGTCTCAGGCTCGAAAGCCTAGGGGACAATGTGGTCATAGCTAACACTGTCTCCTGAACTTGAGATCTTCTGGGATCAACCTCAATTCTAAGCGTGAGAGGGCTGCTGCCGGAGCCTGAGCGCTGAGTGTGCTGAATGTCCCACACCATGGAGGTCACACACTGGAGAACATTGACTCACCAGTGAGGCGTCCATAAAACGAAGCCACACCACTGTGGAACTTCCTCGTCACATGTTAGGCAGGGCTGGGACCTGTCACCGCTTTTTTTCATTCCAATGTCTCCCTTTGTGGACGGGACTGTCTACTCTTGGTGATAATACTCTTACTGTATTTCACAGAGGTGGCGGCGGGGGTCCCAGGACGGACCTCGTGCACAGCCTCATTGCTACAGTTGGAATGAGTGTTCTCCAAGACCCTAGGTTGGCTCTCCTGGAGCATGCTAAACCCTGTAGGAGGTGGGGCTTTGTGGGAGGTTTGAGGTCAGTGAAGGTGCCCTAGAGGGGACTGGAGGATTCCAGTTCCTTCCTGCTGTTTGCTTCCTGGCCAGGACCTGAGCAGTTTTCTCCCACAAGCACTCACCCACAGTATTCCTCACCATAAGCCCCAGTGCCCGTGGGTCTGATGGCCATGAACTAGAAACTCCAGGACAGCCACAGGAACCTTCTCAAGCTCTTGGCTGCAGGCCTTTGCTGCAGTGGTACAAGACTGACTAGGACCTGAGTCCATCAGCTCTCCTCAGGTAGGGCCTGGACCCTTTAGAGTCAGTGACAGAGTGGCCTGGAACTCTGGGGGTCTGGGGATGGTGTGGCTGTACTTTGTATGTGGGAAAGCTGTAAACTGTTGAGTAGTGTCTCCCAGAAACTCACATCCTTTCAGAATGGGAAGTGGCTTGGAATAGAGTCCTAGGTGACATGTGGCCAGGCTTCAGTGAACTGGGCCCTTAGGAGACACAGAGGTGCCACATGAGGACTAAGCCAGATGAGAGGGGCGTATCCACGACCAGGATGATCAAGCATGGCCTCAGCCCCAGAAGCTGTGTGGAAGGCAGGTCTCCACTGAGAAGGAGCCACCCTGCCAACACCTGGGATTGGCACTGACTGGGCCCCCAGCTCTGGTGGGAAGTAAGGCTGTCATTCTCCAACTGAGCACTATGAAGCCTGAGGCCCATGACAATCTGCATCCCAGCCAGCCTCGTATTCCACTCCTTCCCATTAAGAAGGGAAGGAAAGAGGAGGCAGAGCCGCAGGGACAAGGCCAGAGGAACCTGAGGGGATGCTCCCAGGTGGCTAGACACCTCCATCTCACCTGCCTCTTCACACGGATCATGCAGCTAACCTCGGTGCAGTCTTGCAAGTGTGTCTTCTGAGGAGGCTGGTCCAGGTCCTTCAGGTTCCAGATATACAGCTCACTGCATTCCGCAGAGGCCGCCCACAGCTGCTCCTTCTGGGATAGAAAGCACCGTGGGACAATGGCACTGTGACCAAGACAGCCCAAGCCTGGACTTCAGCACACAGGCCTGGAGTACCTCAGGCAGAAGCTGGAAGGCCAGCAAGGGGGTAGGTGCCTTGTTCGAGTTGTTGATGCTCAGCTCACGACGATGAAACCCCTGTGTTGTCACCACCACGACGCTGTGGCCTGTACCTGTGGGAGGAAGAACCAAGAGAGATGGGCAGAGCACACAGGAGATGCAGGGAGATGCACTGCTGCCTAGGACTCCCTAGAAAAGTCCTGACTGCCCAGCCGTGAAGCTCGTCTCCCAGTTCCCATAAGATGCTCTAACACAGACAGGGTACTTCCCATTCCCCGACTGCCACTTCCCGGTGATCAGGAGCCCAAGCCCAGTCCCGGGAGATGCTCTGAAGCATAGCAAGCAAAGAGAAACCTGGGTGGTAGGACTCACCAGGAATGATAACACATCCTGGCAAAGTAAGTTTTCTTAATTTCTTTGAAGGACTGCTGCTGGCTGCCCAGTGAGGTGAGGCCGCGCAGTACCACCCTTAAGAGCACCCACGCGAAAGGGAAGCGGAAAGGGAGGCTGAAAAGAGAGCGGAGAAGACGGAGCTGAATTAAAATACTCAGTAAGGACAGCGGCAGGCAGGCAAGGGGGGGGACAAGTTGGCAGGCCAACAGTCCGGGTGTGGTGACGCCCTGTGATCCCAGCACTGGAGGTAGAGGCAGGGAGATGACAACTTGAAGAGGAGCCACAGCTACCTAGTGCATATGAGCCCAGTGTGGTCACCGTGGGACCCTGGGAAAACAGACAGGGACGGAAACAGAGGAGGAAGAGAGAGAGACAGTACAAGGAAGAACACGCGGAAATGGCGCGCTTAGGCCCAGGCCCATTGCTGGCAGCATTCGAGAGCCCTCACATTTGCTTGCAGGGAGGCCTCACACTACAGGCAACTCCTGTACCCCAGGATGTGCTGAAACACCCTGGAACCCGAGCCGCCAGCCTCGAACCTGCCCCTCCCATCACCCCTTGGCAGACTGTCTGACTTGGCTCTAGACACTGGGGTTCCCGGGATGGACCAGGAACGGCACACGCGACTGTAGCTCAGCCTGGACAGGCTTACCCTCAGAGGCAGGTGTGGCACGCGCTCATAAGAGGTTCCAGAGGGCAACCCAGGGTCACTGGGCCAGGCTTACCCACCCCCCACCCAAGCAGGTGACCAAAAGGGAGCCGGGGAGTGGCAGGCACATAGCGGGATGGTAGCCATCCACCAGCCTGTCAGGGGATGGAGAGGAAGCCTGGAGAGTGGCAAGCCAAGTGACTAGGGCAGCGCGGTTGCTGGGAGAGGAGAGACCATTTCAAATCAAAGCTGGAAACACACACACAGGAAGGAAGGAAGGGAAAGGGGCTTGACCCGGAGCAGGGTAAGGGCGCCATGCCCACTGGCTGACGACCTGAAAACTTACAACAGTACAGGCGGCCGCTGTGCAGGCTGATGGACGTGAGGTTCCCACACGGCAGCTGGAACCGGCTGGTCACTCGCAATGTGCTGACATTCCACGCCAGGACCGTCCCATCCAGGCTACAGGAGTAGACCTCACTGAGGGATCAAAAATACATGTAGGCACTTAAGGGGCCACGTGGTACCGTGCATCCAAACCTTGGGGGGTAACAAAGCCACCGTCCACGATGGAGATGATGCTAAGTAAATGTGACACACCAGGAAGAGGATAGGGTCTTGGATGCCGGTTCCCCATTCTAGCCCCTGTGAGCTCGATGGGGTGTCAGAGAGCAGAACCCCAGGGTCACCGCTCAAGGCACCACGTCCTAAGCAGGGCTGTCCGGCTCAGAGAGACCGGGAGGGCAGGCTCACCAGCACCCAGGAGAGGTCGTCCACAGTAGCAGGTTGGGGTGGGCAGTGGCCAGTGCTACCTATGACTCCTGCACTTTCCCAGCTCCTGCCATTCTCAGGTAAGCACTAAATGTCCAACTTGATCTGGGCCTGGGGGAAGAGAGGCCTCTCTGGCACCATTTTAGGGAACGGGCTGGGGGCGGCATGGAAGACAGGCTAGGCAGACATTGCCAGAACCAGGGCTCCCCACACAGCTGGGAGACCCTGCCTTGCTCTTGAGCCTTCCTTGGGGGTTGCTGTCAGGCCTGACCTTGCTGCAGGGCACAGTGGATAAAACAGCTCACTTGGAAGTTGGCATTCTTAAAGTAAAGACAGCGTGATACAGGCTGGTATCATGGGTTGCACTGTGTCCCTGAGAAATGACACAGTGGAATCCTTGAACCCAGCACCTCATTTAGAAACAGGATCTCTGCAGATGTAGCCAAAGTTGACATGACCTGATTTAGAAATAGGATCTCTGCAGATGTAGCCAAGTTGACATTACCATCATTACAGTAGGCCCTGGCCTGATAGCACTGTCTTTACAAGTGGGAAACTTGAGCCCAGGGATGGCCACACACTGTGGGAGGCTGTGGTAAGATGAGATTGGAATAATGTATCTACAAGCCAGGAGACACCAAGGCAACCAGCATATCTGGGGAGCCAGATGGCGCCTACCACCCCACTGCCGTGACTTTCCATCAAGGTGGTTTTGGGGAGACCGATACACGGGGAGGCTGTCCCTCAGGATGTGACATGGGCAAGTGAGGCAGGAAGCAGGTGGCCTTGAGGTGGGTGACCTCCATGGCTTTTCCAAACCTGCCTCTGGATGCTGGCTCCACTGCGGGGTGAGTAGATGGGGGAAGCCTCAGGCTGAGGGCCATACCCCAGCCCCCATGTGTCCTGGGCAGCACCCTTTTCCCTCCCTGTACCCTCACACTGGCCAGGATAATTTGAGAGTTTTATGGGTCAAATCTCTCCCATGATGGCTTGGCCTTAGAACTGGGGGGTCACAGAAGCAGGAGCACATGGGTGAAATGAGGTTCACATGTGACAGGAGAACTCTTACCTATCTACCCTCCAGTGAAGCCAGCCCAGAGCTGCCTGCCACGCATGCCTTTGACG
>CABHPP010108786.1:1239-21855 GCA_902168425.1 Peromyscus attwateri
GAAGGAAGGAAAGAAAGAAAGAAAGAAAGAAAGAAAGAAAGAAAGAAAGAAAGAAAGAAAGAAAGAAAGAAAGAAAAGAAAGTGGGTATAGACAGTCATAGAAAAAATAAATGGTTTAAAAATAATAAAGTCTTTAAAGAAAAAGTAAAGTAATATGAGAAGAATAAACCATGTAAGGATAGGAAATATATGGGTCATCTGGATCCTGTATGGTGTTTTATGACTTTGAAGTTTTGAATGCTGATGAGCAAAGGGCAAATATTGCTGAGAGACGTTGGATTATAGGGGGAAAAAACTGCTAAATTAAACCAGCATGTATTTTATGTATCTCTTAACTTCAGAATGAAAGTCAGGAAATGTGTTGCTTTGGGGGAGAGATTATGCCTTTCTTTCCAAAGAAAACAAAAAGTTATGGATTCCTTCAAAATTAATAAAGATCAGATTTGACTGGGGGAGACCTAAAAATTGTGGCTGCAGACTTGAAGGGAGAAACCAAGAAAAACTATAAGACAGGTGATGTATATGTTGACCTATTTGGTATGGGAAAAGCTCTGAGACTGGATAAGACATGATAAATCTTGTTGGCTACAAAGTCCTCATGACTCATTATTACATGTCATCCTTTCATGTGGCATGGATGGAGATTTACATTACAGTTTGGTTATGCAGTCCAAACGGACATATAAAATTGACAAATGTCTTTTACCCCAAACATAGAACAAGAAAATCATCTCAGCTGATTTATGCACACTGCACATTCCATACTTGTGTTAATGCAGATATGTATATTACCTTTAAAAGTTTGTGTTTTCAGAACAAAAGGACCAAACATTAATGAAGCAAGTAGCCCAGGTGATCCAGCCTCTCAGAATGCCTCTGTTAAAGTTTCCTCAAAAATCTGCATCTAGGACAACTTCAAAGCAGTTAGCTAAGATGGCCCAGTCTCATAGATACTCCAGCCAGGACTTCAGATAAGCCCTACATTTTCCCATCGCACCAACACTGGACAACAGCTAGCTCTCCCAGGATTTGACCATCATCTCAGCTTTCTCAGGGTCCCAAGGAAGTTTGTGGTGGTTAATTTTATATGTCAGTCCAACCTAGACAGATGCCTAGATAGCTTGATAAACACCATTTATTGATGTATATCCAAGGATGTTTCTGAAATTTTAATTTGAATCCATGGGCTGTGCTCTCCCCAGCTGTTAGCTAACATCACCCAGTCCATCTAGGGCCTAAAGAGAGCCTAAGTCAAAGGGTACATTCTTTCTCCATCCCTGTCTGAGGAGGAATACTGTTCTCTGGCCTCCTGGTTCTTAGGACATCAGTCTGGATTAGAACACACACCATCAGTTCTTGGCTCACAGTCTTGTCCTCTATTTGACTAGAAATACACCACCAGTTTTCCTGGGGTCCAGCCTGCAAAGATCAGGTCTAGGGGCTTCTCAGTCACCATTGTCAAGGGTGCTATTTCCTCTTAAGAAATACTTTACAGCCAAGCAGTGGTGGCGCACGCCTTTAATCCCAGCACTCGGGAGGCAGAGCCAGGCGGATCTCTGTGAGTTCGAGGCCAGCTTGGACTACCAAGTGAGTCCCAGGAAAGGCGCAAAGCTACACAGAGAAACCCTGTCTCGAAAAAACCAAAAAAAAAAAAATGCTTATTTTAGAACCAGAAATATGAATTCTAAATTCCATATAGAGGAATAAACCAGAAAGAAATCTTAGAGAAAATTAGCAAATAGCTAAATCTAAAAGCCATAAAAAGTAGACTGAAAAACTAGGCTATCTTTAAAAAAAGAGAAAGAAAATTTTATATACCAAAAATTAAAAGAAGAAATTTTAAGGAAATAAAAACAAGCATTATAGATACAGTCAGGGTCAAAGGATGACCTGCAATCAAGATCCTCTCGTTCATTGCTGGGGGAATATTAATTAAATCAACTCCTATGGTAACAATTTAGTCATGTAGATTTACATTAAAAATTCATTTATGTCCTGACCCAGACATTCCATTTTTAACACATTTCAGGGGCTAAGTATGCTAAGATGAACTGAATGTAGTGATAGTTACCACAATCAGCCCATATTTGAAATAATGCATATACAAATCCATTTGTTGTGGTATTTTAGAAATAACAAAGGCTTGGAATTAGCCTAATATTTTTAAAACTAAACTACAGTCATACAATAGAATATTACTATATATCCATTAAAAATCAAGTGAAAGCTTACTGTGAATAGACAGATAAAATTTCCAAAATGTATTATTACCTTAAAAAAAAAGCAGTTGGTTACCTTTGGGTCACAAAGGAATAAACGTTAAAATATGTATTGGTCTTAATGAATATGCACTTTAAAAATTCCTCAATGACTGCTCAACCCACAAATGAAGTGGTAACCTACAGAAGTGGAATGGGGCCTGGGACACATGTAGCAAGTGAGGTGTTACACTGTTTGATTTAAGAAACATGGTAATTTTTATCTAGTTAAGTGTTAAGGAAAATGCATTTAAAAGTCATTAGAGGTAATGTGAATTATGTGTTCTGATCTCATGTACTCCTTTTGATCTTAAGGGAAAATTTGACGTGCCACAGAACAATACTAGTACTGAAAGTGATTTCTTTCCATGAAAAGGTCAAACTAATTTTCACATGAAAGGTATAATCATGTTAGCAGGCATGATTCACGTGGCTATTTCAGGTATATAACCTTCCTTTTTAGTTAATTAATCATATACTCAACTGTCAAAAGGAATGACAACCTCTAAAGTTACCCATAGCCCTATTTGAAAGCTTTTTTATACTAGACTTCAGACCAAGATGGGCTGACGTCAAAGCATGAAGTTGATCCTTGTGACTTAGTGAACTTGTAATGAACTACAGATTCACCTCTGTTCTTCTCAAACATCAGCCCTTAAATGAGAGCAATGGTTGCTCTGATAAGGCCAACCTCATGACAATGCATAGCTTATACTATACAGAGCCACCAGCACAAGTTCAAAGTAAGGGCCAATGCCAGTGCTTGGTCAACAGAGATGTATGCAATGTGGAAGACTACAGATATGCCTTGGATTTGCCACCTTGACTAGCTCTTGAGAGATGATCTCTTTTAAAGTGAAAGCTCTGTTCCAAGGCAATTCAGATTTCCTGGTTCTGCCCTCTACGACCTACTTCACAAATAAACTTCAGTTTCTCCTAGGTTTCTAAAGTATAAATTTGAGTTATAATATAAGATATTTGAAACTTCAATGAAGCTGGGTGTTATGGTGCACAGCTTTGATCCCAGCACTTGAGAAGCAGAGACGGGTGGATCTCTGTGAGTTCAAGGCCAGCCTGGGCTACAGAAGGAGTTCCAGGACAGCCAGAGCAAAAAAAAAAAAAAAAAAAAGGAAAAAAAGAAACTCCATTGATTCCATTTGTAGTGAGAACCAGCACTGTTGGTAAAAATCAACAGCCTTCTTTCTGCTAGGATTAAAGCAGCCTCCTGGCAGAAGTTGTCAGGTTTCTTGGATAGCCTTGACTATCTGCAATATGTGATATCTTGTTATGCACACAATAATATGTACTCCCCGGAGCTGCTGAAAGGTTGGAAAAGAAAATGTATGCAGAGTTCTTGGCGTGAATTTGAGTCATTAACTTATTTTCTCACTAGTGAACAGACTTAATTTACTTGGCCACAATAAAAAATCAACCAAATTTCCATGAATTTTCCTATCAGTAAATCATTATCAAAGGTTCAGGAGAGTTCTGAATATAATGTATTAACCAATTCCTGTACTGTCTGAAGACTTACATTGTCTGGACCACAATCCTTAGAAGTTACAGCAATGCAAATTTAACTAATGAACCATCTCATTGCAAACACTGTTAATACTACAAATGGCAAAATGGTGTGAAACAATGTGAATTTGAATATAGATTGTTTACTTTCAAAGAACTCATTGATCTGTAGGGAAGAAAAGGAAAAAGTCCTCCTCGTTTGTGATGACTCATCAAAAGTCAACCTGAAAAACCAAGATTTTTATTTAATATTCAGTATTATAATGAAGACTTTGTTCTGTGTTTATTCATCCATTTGACATGCATCAAACATGTAACACATATTGAACACCTCAATAGACCGTGAATGATTCTAATTGCTTAGAATGCAGTGTTGACTAGGAGTTCCCGCCTGCCAATGACGACCAAGGTCAAACCTTGTTTCTGCCTAACCATAAACTCAATCTTCCAAGTGAATTTTACTCAAGATTGGGATTCCGCTGCATTGCAGCAACTTGGCCATAGTAGCTTAAAGTATAAAGTTCCAAGAGTTAAGATACAGAAGTCCAAGTTCAACTTCAGTAAGCTATGGCAAATGGAGCCTCTCTTTCAGGTCACATGGTCCTGGTTATCTACAGCTAGGAAATGACCGATGACAAGAAGCAATGCAGTGACTTCCAGCAGCAGTAAAGATTTGGCCTGCAATTACCAATGGACACCAACACTACTCCCATGTTGTTCTATAAGTTAGGAGTTTGGCAATACATTCTTGGCATGCAGTCATAGGTCTAGATAACAACCTGCTCAGTGGGCTTAGCTTGGGAAAAGCCTGTGCCCTCAAGCACATCAACACTTAGGGATCATGAGACAAGGGGAGCCAGCAATGAAGACTGAAAATTAGGAGAACAAGGACAAAAATGATAATCCCAAAGCAAATGAGTAATATCTTTAAAGAAGAAAAATTTCCAAAAATGACAAATAAAAAGAGCTCACATACTTCTTATTAATATAGCAATCACCAATGATATCAGCAAGAGTCAAGTGAGCCGGGAGAAGGGTTTCAACAAAGTAGACTTTTAAAGATTTATTATATTTTTAATTATGTGTATGTTGTAGGGAGGAGTTGATATTGCACATGAACTGCCTGCAGAAGTCAGAGGCTATGAAGCCCCCACCCTGGCCCCAGGACAGGAGTTACAGGCAGTTGTGAGGCACCCGACAAGAGTAGTGGGAACCAAGCTCGGGTTCTCTGAAAGAGTGGTATACAGTTTGAATTGCTGAGCCAGCTGTCTAGCCCTAAAGATTTTAAAAGAAGAGAGGGAACTGAGGAGGTATGCTAGTCAGTAAAAACAGAGAAGAGCCAGTAGTCTAGCTCCTCTGGGGATCCCGATACAGACAGATCTCTGGGGCTCCCTATTTGGGGAATTCCAAGTCAGTAAGAGACCCTGTCTCAAATACATACACACACACACACACACACACACACACACACACACACACATACACACACACACAGGAAGAGCTGATAAGAAATGGATACTATGTTAGGCAGTCTCCTGAACGTGCTCTATAATTATAAACAGAGTGAATGAGAAGCTGAAGGGAAATTTTTTTTATTGTAAAAGGGGGACGTCAGAGTGTTTTAAATGCTGTGTGGAAATACACAGCTGTCTTGAGAAACTGATGATACAGGATCAATATAATGAAAGAAAAAAGAGAAATGTGGTCTGTAATTGTTACTCTTCTGTTGCTCTGATAAAACACCATGACCAAAAGCAACTTATGAAAGAAAGAGTTTATTTCAACTTATGGTTCCAGAATGAGAGTCCATAATAGCAGGGGAAGCGTACAATCGCAACCGGAGCAGGAAGAAGCAGAAAGAGGGGAACTGGATATGGGGTAAGCCTATAAACTCAGTGCCTGCCCCCAGCGATGTGCTTCCTCCAGCAAGATTGCACCACCTCCCCCAAATAGTACCACCAACTGGGAACAAGGGTTCCAGTACCTGTGCCTGTGGGGAACAGTCCTCACCCAAATGTACACGCATCTTAGACAATGATAGAGGAGTCCTCAGAAACAAGAACCGTTTATTGAACTAGGAGTGGATTTGATATCTGTAAACAAAGATACAGGAAGCTGGGGAAATTTGATGTTCACATCAAATTGAAATGTTACATAATGTGCCTGTTTTCACATGGAAAATGGTGGGTATAGGAGCCACACCGGATGAGGGAAATGGATACAATGCTAGAAAATTGACTAGAGGGAAAGAATAAAGTGACTTTCTTTTGTTTTTATCTTTTCTCTTAGAGACTGTAGAGTGAATTAATTAAGGATAGACAAATAAAACATTTCTTGAATAGCACTGAAGCGAATGGTCATGGGTGCAGTTTAAGGACAGTCAGCCCTGTGGTGCATTTTTCTTCAGCCACATTCAGCTACTCAGCTGATGGCTCAGTGGAAACAGTGTTGCATTAAACCAGTGCTGTTCTGTTAGGTCAATAGACAGTTGAAAGGTAAGCCTGGGATCCAAAGCAGGGGATCCAATCCTACAGAAGGGAGATGATTGACATGAAGGATATAAGGAATAGCGCATCACAAAGGCAGCATGCAGTGGCAAACTGAACCCTGGAAAGGAAATGTAGCTTGCCAAAATAAAACAGAAATAAAGATTAGGCAAATACAAATTAGCAGAACAACTAGATGCAATTGATATCGTTTTTTAAGTTTTCATAAACTCACTTGGGCCAACTCTACTGCAGACTTCTTAGGGATTTTAGTCCCTAGTGTAATGTAACACAAAGAGAACTGTTCTCCTTTGCAAAATAAAGAATTCAGGGAGTTTCAGTATATTCCCAAGGTTGTGTACCAATTGTCACTATATAATCCCAAAACCTTTTTAGCACTCCTAAAAGAAATTCCGTACTAATAGTGGAATTCCGTACTAATAGTGGAATCTATCATTCTCTCTTCTCACGCAAGCAACAACTATTTTACTATATGTCTCTAGATTTGCTAGTCTGGACATACCTTAAAAACAAAACCATGCAACACATGACTCGGTGTCTGGGTCCTTCTGCTTGTGTTTTAGGGATCAATCTGTAGGATGTATCAGAACTTCCTTTTCTTTCTTTTTTTTTTTAATTTTGTTTTGTTTTGTTTTTCAAGACAAGGTTTCTCTGTGTGGCTTTGGAGCCTGTCCTGGAACTCGCTTTGTAGACCAGGCTGGCCTCGAACTCACAGAGATCTACCTGCCTCTGCTTCCCAAGTTCTCGGGATTAAAAGCGTGTGCCACCAGTGCCTGGCAGAACTTCCTTTTCTTATGTCTGAATAATACTCCACTCTATGATGGATATCATGTTGTCACTGCTGTTTAGTTATAATAAAAAGTTACTTTGTACATTCTTATATACCAAAGTTCTATGTTAAGTCCACATTTAGCCATTAGATTATTTTTCAGAGCAGATGTGCCATTTTTCATTCCTACTAGCAGTCTGTAAGAATTCATGTAGCAGAGCTAACAGGATAGCTCAGTAGGTTAAAGGTACTGGCGGTCGAGTCTGAAAAACTAAGCCTAATCCCCAGTACCCGCATGGTGGAAGGAGAGAATTGACTCCTGCCAATCATCCTCTACCCTCCAGTGCTGGAGTCTAGTTCCAGTGGGGTTCAGGTCCCAAAGAGGAAGTGTGGAGTCTGCAGAGGAAGGAGACTAACATGATCTGAAAGTGAGTCAGTATGGCTGCCACTTTACTGAAAAAAAGGCTACACCTTTTATACTCTATAATTGTACAAAGGATTAAATGGGAATGGGAGAAAGGGGGGTTGTGAGCCAGCATGAGGCTTGTGAGCAGGGATTGGGGCAGCTAGCATTGACCCAGACAAGGTAATAGGCACCACAGTCATATGTTAATGGAAGGGTCACAAGTTCCTCTTGCCAGAAATAGGGAGAATGACTCCCTTGTAGCAAGCAGGAACTTTCTCCAACCCCTGAGGGAATGGGGACTTTTGTCTAAACACCTGACCTTGAGAAAAGGACTTTCTTGGGGGACCAAATACACCATTATAGAATGTTGCACTTTTTTGTATGGCTTAGTTTATCCAACTAGCTAAAGCTTAAAATGAGCAAAGATAAAGTAAGACAGATATTACTGTGAATCTGAGAAGACCTTAGGAATTTATAAATCTTGGTTATCAAGTAAACCTCATTTATTAAACAAATTTTATTTATCAAATATACCTTATTTACCAAGCATATGTTCCTTATCTAAATTTTCCAGCAGCTTGGTGTTAACCTGTGTGGGCGTAGGCAGAGTCATCACACTAAACTGTTCCATGGTGCTGGGGATTTTTTCCAAAGAATTATTTTGTTTAAAGAGGCTGCCATTAAATACTCACAAACATCCTCCTGTCTCAGCCTCCCTAATGCTGGGATTAAAGGCGTGTACCACCACCACCTGGCCCAAGAATCAACAAATTTAAGAGGTGGTTTTTTGGGGAAATATAAACAAGACTGACAGACCTTTGGCCCAACTAACCTAAAGAAAGCAAGACGGGACCCAAATTACAGAGTCAGAGTTGAAGAGGGACACATTACAACAGTTCCCAAAGAAATCCAGGACATTTTAATATTATAAGAATAATTGTATATTATTGCTTTAAAAACTGTGCTCCATGAAGCTAAAAAACCTAGAAGAAATAGGTGGTTTTGAGATTCAGCCAAACTACCAAAATTAAGCCAATTAGAAGTCAACAACCTGCTTTGTAGACCAGGCTGGCCTTGAACAAACAGAGATCCACCTGCCTCTGCCACCTGAGTGTTGGGATTAAAGGTGTGCGCCACCACCAAAAAGGACAAATACTATAGAATTGTATTATATGAAATATATAGAATGTACAAATTCATAGAGACAGAAAGATTAGATGTTATCTCAAGATGGAAAAGAAAGGAATATAGAGCAATGATTTCTAAGTACAAAGTTTCTGTTTTGTGTGATGGAAAAGCCCCACAAACGAACAATAGTATCAGGACATAGTATCATGGATGTAATAAATCATATCATAAATATAGTTACTGAATGAATACTGCCTATGTAATCAATGAATACCACAAATGTAATTAATATCATGAGTGTAATTAATGAATATCCTGAGTGTAATTAATGTCTTGAAAGTAATTCATGCCACTGAATTGTGAACTTAAAAATGGTTACAATTGCAAATATTATGTTCATTTAAAAAAATAAGGTGGAATGTAATCACCATACATTATATATGTATATGAAATTGAAGTCAGCAATGCTCTAAAATAGAAAGTGGTATTTCTAAATAGGATCTCGTATTTAGTAAAACTAAAATAGTATCATGGGCCTATGAGGATGCTGGACTAAAGTCTATCAAATTGTGCAAACAGGCAAATTGTATACAATGTGAATTATTTGTCAATAAAGATTTTATAAAATGAAAAAATAGAATAAAAGAAAAAGAAGTCAACATCCCAAGCTGAGCGGTGGTGGCACATGCCTTTAATCCCAGCATCTGGCAGGCAGAGGCAGGTCTGGTCTACAGAGTGAGTTCCAGGACAGCCAGGGCTACATAGAGAAACCCTGCCTCAAAAAACCAAAGGAGTGGGGGGAGAAAGTCATCAACCTAAACAGACCCATTACAAATGAAGAAATTGATATGGTAATAAAAATCCTTCTGGCTAAAGAACATCCAGGGACTGATGGATTTACAACAGAATCCAAGCAGCCATTCAAATGAGAACTGCAGTCAATCCTTCTTAAACTATTAAAACAAAACAAAACAAAACACCCCTAAATTCCTTCTACAGAGCCAGCATGACTGTAATAGCAATACCAGGTAAACAGACAACAACAACAACAACAAAAAATAAGTGAATATCCCTGATGAACATAGATCCAAGTATATTAATGCAATACTTGGAAATAAAGGCATGCCAAAAAGATTATACACCATTATCATTTATCTCCAAAATGCAGAAATGGTTGAACATACACATGTCAATAAATGTCAAATAAATAAATAAATGGACTGAAAGACAAAAGTCACTTAATTATATCAATGGAAGTGGAAATAGCCTTTTAAAAAATCCAACATACACTCGCGGCAGAGGCAGGTGGATCTATGTGAGTTCGAGGCCAGCCTGGTCTAAGGAGTTAGATCCAGGAAGGGCGCAACGCTACACAGAGAAACCCTGTCTCAAAGAAAAAAAAATTCAACATGCCTTGATGATGAAAGTCCAAAAAAATTAGGGAGACAGGGAAGAGACTTCAATACAAGAAAAGTTCTATATGAGAAACCCACAGCCAATATCAAGTTAAATGGAGAGAAACTTGAAGGAATTCCAGTGAAGTCAGGGATTAGACAGGGATGTCCACTGTCCCCATTCCTTTTCAATATTGTGCTTGAAGGACCAGCTGGAGCAATAAGGGGAGAGAAGGAAATTAAAGGGGTACAGCTAGGGAGAGAAGCTGAGCTATCCCTACGTTCAGGTGTAACATGAATTGCTAAATTGGCCTTATAATGAAAAATCCCAGAGCCAGATATTAGGGTAAATGCTGAAAGGTTAGAGAGACAAAGGAACACACCGCTGTCACATCCCACCTCTAGGACTCCTCAGCCTGAAAAGGCTCTAGTTCCTGTCTCCCCATATCTTATATACCTTTCTCCACCCAGTCATCACTTCCTTCCTAGTGCTGGGATTAATGGCATGTGTATTTCCAAAATACTGGGATTAAAGGTATGAGATCTCAAGTGCTGGGATTAAGGGTGTGTGCCACCACTGTCTGGCTGTTTCTCTCCTAGACTGAGTCAACTTTATGTAATCTATGGTGGCTTTGAACTCACAGAGGTCCAGACTGATCTCTGCTTCCCCAATGCTAGGATTGAAGGTGTGTGCCACCACTGCCTAGCCTCTATGTTTAATCTAGTGGCTTGTTCTATTCTCTGATCTTCAGGCAAATTTTATTAGGGTACACAGTATACCACTACACCCAGGTGTAGCATGAATCTTAAAGTTCTTATTAATAAAATCAAACCTGAGCCAGGTATTGGGGTGAACTGGAAGATCAGAGAACCAGAACAAGCCACAGCTACCTCACCTCTCTGGATCCTCAGCTGGTCTTGTTTCCTCAGACTGGAGGCCTCTGAGTCCTCATTTAGAATGGGTCTCAGCTGAATTGCTGCTCAAAAGCCTGAATGCTTAACCAGGCCTCGAGTTTCTGGTCCTCATGCCTTATATACCTTTCTGCTTTCTACTACCACTCCCTGGGATTAAAGGCTGGCTTTCTGGGATTAAAGGCTTGTGTCACCACGCTTGAATGTTTCCAATGTGGCCTTGAACTCACAGAGATCCAGAGGGATTTCTGTCTCTGGAATGCTAGGATTAAAGGCATGAGTGCCACCATTTTCTAGCCTCTGTATCTAGTGGCTGTCTGTTCTCTGACGCCAGATAAATTTATTAGGGTACACAATACTTTGGGGAATACAATACCACCACACCCAGGGGTTTCTGAAGATTCATTTATGTTTATTTTATGTGTATGAGTGTTTGACTGCACTCATGTGATGCATGTAATGTCAGGGCAGTCCAGGAGATCATTCTAAACCACAGAGGTTATTGCCATTGCCCTCGGTTGCATCTCAGAACTTGAAAGTCAGAGTTATTGCTGAAGGCACCACACACTTTGGACACAGGACTGGTAGGAAGGGAGCTAGAACTGACCTGGAAGTTCTATGGACAAAGGTGCTATGCAGGCCACTAGGGAGAAAGTCAATGAAAATCCTATTGGTTGTGAAGCTTATGAACCACCATAGCAGGACAAGGTATGTCAAGATAGATTCCAGTGTCGATATGACACTCATGTCTCAGAGATGACCAACAGCTACCTAACTGGACTTCTCAAAAGGGTAGAATGTATGCCTGCTACTAGAAACCCAGTACACACACTCCCTGTGTCTGGTGAGGTTGTGGGCTCTAGAGGAGAACCCACTACTGCTCCATTTCTATGCCAGTGTGTGTACCAACTGGATTCTTAGAATCTATCCTTGTTTTCACAAATAAGTGTAGCTCTTACCCAGTATCAAAAAAGATGTTTGTTTGTTTGTTTGTTTGATGTAGATGGAGTCCATCACAGAAATCCATACTGGTGAAAAAGGAGGGAATAAATAACAATGGGGTGCCTATCCCCCAATTAATACATCTAAACCCAACCCCTACATCTAAGGTTCAGGGAACAAGCAGGAAGAGGGGGCAGAAAGAATGTTGTGGACCATGGTATCCGATATGAGATAGTGTCTTCTATATGGCAGAGAGCTACCCCCAATGGTAACAACATGGTCACCTAAATGATTTGATTTCTAATTGAATCAATTTTCTTGATTTTTCTCTCTATCTTTTACTATAAGAGGAAGCATGACCTTGAACTCCTGATACTACAGCCCCCTCCCCTGAATTTGGATGTGACAAACATGCACGTGTGCCCAGCAGATGTCATAAAGACCAGTCCTAGCCTAGTGCTGCCTCTCTGCTTCCCTGCTGTTGGGAAAAGGAAATTCAAAAACGATTCCTATGATTAATTACTGGCGAATGGTCCATATGCCATGGTGCACATGTGAAGGACAGAGGAAACCTTCCAGGAGTCTGTTCTCCTTTTGTGGGTTCCAGAAATCAAGCTCAGGTCTTCAGGCTGGATGTAAGTGCCTTACTTACTGAGCCTTCATGTGCTTGCTGGGTAGGGGAGTTCTGAAAGACCATTTGGTGCATGGAGTTTTCTACTGTTTTCTTCAAGAGAGGCACCTCTGTTTTCTGTTTGAATTTGATGTTGTTGTTTGACAGTTTCTCATTGTGTGGGTCAGGTTGGCCTGAAACTCAGAGATACTCTGCCTCAGCTTGTGGAGTGCTAAGATAAAAAGTGTGCACCCTGTTCAGGATGACACAGGTATACTAATAAAGCTGTATTGTTTGGTTGACTTTCATCTCATCATGAATTGCTGTTGATTTTTCACACTTTGAGACAAAGTATCCATCTCACTCTTGATGGTTCTACAGTCCTCCATCAAGCCATCATCCCAATTAAGCTTCTTGCTAGTGAGGACCACAGGTTCCCACCACTCACCTCAGCCCTTTCTCATCTGCAACATGTTCCCCGGAGTGCGGTTTGGTTTTGTGTTTCGTTTTTATCTTGTTGTTGTTGTTGTTGTTTTTTTTTTTTTTGAGACAAAATCTCACCATGTAGTGTTTGGCTAGCCTAAAATTCACTACACACTCAAGTACACACAAAATAAAACCCACACTGAAACACACACATAGACACTAAAACCACACACACCAAAATATATGCATACATAAACGTGCTCATATAAATATACACATACAAAATAAGTCAATCTATCAAACAATGGGATATTGACTTTCTATTTTAGTGTTTTTGTTTTCACTGGACAGGTCTGATTCAATCAATCTACAGTAGAAAAAAAATCAATCATTAACAGGATTAAGTGGGTAGAGACTCATTGGACCAATCGGATATAAGAGTTTAGTAGAGGGGTGGGGCTACCTGGGGAGGGGTGAGGAGGAAACTGTATAAAAGGGTCAGAGGAGGCCTAGTAGAATAGAACCTCAGAGTCTGAGCCTGGAGTCACTGCCTGGATTTGCTGGGAATAGGAGCTGTGACCAGTGTCCATATCAGGTAAGTCACTCACCTCCATCAGGCCTAGTGCATGCTGGTCTAGCCTTATCACCAACTAAGATACATTTCCAGATACTTCCAGATTAAAATTTAAAATTTTTAGATTTGGTATAGTTTGGTTTTAATGAAAATGACCATCACATAGGAGTTTACATGTTAGTTTCTTTGGCTCATTTGAGCTTTTTGAGACAGGTCAAAATCGGCTAGGCAGAACTTGAACTCTTGTTCTACTGTCTCTGACCAGTTTTCTTTGCTCATTCTGGAATTAGAGTTAGGATCCTCTTTGTAATTTAATCGTCTTGTAATCTCTTAAAGTATGTTCCACAGGTTATGGGCTTGCAGTTGTATGACCTGAACTTTCCTCCCTTCTCCCCACCCCCTCCAAGACAGTGTTTCTCTGTGTAGCTTTGCGTCTTTCCTGGATCTCGCTCTGCAGACCAGGCTGGCCTTGATCTCTGAGATCCACCTGCCTCTGCCTCCCAGTGCTGGAATTAAAAGTTGTGGGCCACCACTGCCCGGCCCTGAACTTTCCTCTTAACTGTAGCTTACCAACACTCCTGTGGATGGCTTGATGTACACAAGCCATGAGTCCCAGCTGGTCTGGAACCAAAGCTGTTGAAATGTGGTTGCTTCTGCCTTGACTGTTTGACTAGACATTGTCTGAGAGTGATTTTATACACACACACACACACACACACACACACACACACATATATGCCAGGTTGCATACAACAGCCACACCTGGAACCCAGAATGAAGGCCATGAGCACAAAAGATCACATTCCAGGCTGTACTTGACTGCATGAAGAGACCTTACCTCTACATCAAATTAAACAAAATGAAATAGATGACCTGTAAATGGGGTTGAATTGTATAGCACTTGTGATTAAACTCCGCTACTAACCAACTTCGATGAAGACATTTTAAATCATATTTTCTTTGATATCCTCCCAACTTAGATTAGCCTGAAATACACTTATTAGATTAGTCTGACCTGGAATCCTCCAAACTCTTCCTCCAAAGAGATGAGATTATAGACTCCCACTTGTTAACATTTATGCAATGTTTTAAATTCAGAGTGAACCAGCCACGTATGGTTAAAAAAATACAATTCCAACACACCTAATGACAGGGAGGAGGAGCATGGAGAATAGGGGCAGCCTGGGATACACAAGGAGTGAAATCCATTCCAGTTTGGAAGCTTAGTCAGTTCCAGTCAAGCCTGCAACACAGGACACAACATATTTTAAAGTTGAAACAACAACTTAAACATATTGGTAGATTTTTTTTTTATCATCTCCTTCTTCCTCTATAGACCACAAGGTACCATGGAAAGTTTTCATCCTTGTAGCCTCTGTACAGCTGGCTTGTCATCTAAGACTGTCATTTTAGAGGTGTTCTCTTTCAATAGCCTGGTTTTTAGTTGTGTTGGGGAAAGTTGCATGGCTTATATTTCAGACATGGTCTGACTGTTTGGCCTGGTGCCCATAAATTTAAAGACCTTTTACCTCCTCCCCCAAATGAGTATAATATAGCTCAGTACCTCAACACCCGTCTCTAAAGCATTTAAAGTAGTGTGGACTGACAGCATTTCACAAATTCTCTTCAGTCCGTCCCAGGACGGATCAGTTTGTTGAAAGCACAATGAGGGTGGGTCGGCCAGGTGGCATCAGCACTCTATTCTCTGGAGAGCCTGGAAAGATGGTCAGTGTCTTTTCATGCAGCAAGGGTCTGGTCAGTCTGCATGCTCCTGAATAACCCTTCTAACTTTGAGTACCCGCTGGGAAAATGATTAATTTGTGCCTCTGTGGGGGCTTATAAGAGATTCCACATGCTGAGAGTGATGGAAGCTTGGCTTTGACATCACCAGATGATATAATAGAGCACCCTGAGTTCTCAATTATTGCCAGACCAAGGACTCTGATCCTCTGGTTTCTGCAACATGTGAGAAGTAGGAATTCCCAAAACATAAGCTGAAAATATGTCTCCTAAATGCTTGCGCAGGTTCCTCCTGACTGAAGATCTATCAGCATGAGCATCAGTAACACACCCACACTCCAGGAGCTGGCAGTGCAGAGCCTGCTGAGCAACCAGGCCGTGGCCATTTCTGCCCTGGAGTCCATGCCCACAAATTTCTTCCCACCACTGTTCAAGGAGGCCTTCAACCGTAGACACATGGGACTATTGAAGGCAATGGTGGCAGCCTGGCCCTTTTCTTGCCTCCCTGTGGGGGCCCTGATGAAGACCCCCGATGTGGAGGCATTGCAAGCTGTTCTGGATGGCCTAGATATGCTGCAGTCACAGAAGGTTCGTCCCAGGTAAGCAAGGCCTAAGGAGAAGAGAAGGGTAGTCACTGAGTCAGTGGTAAATTCATGTGAGGTGAGGGGGAATGGGGTCAAAGTGGACAGAGGCTTCTGTTGTTACAACTTGGAAGTCTGTAGAACTTCTGTTCAAGTTGAGAGCTGATATAAATGGCAGTCAGGAGTGGAGGACAGCTCAGAGTCCATGAAGCCATAGTGGGATGAGCCTTCCCCTGGCTCTCCTACAGGCATTTGATGTGAAAGAGACCCAAGTCTAGAGTCACTGAATTGAGGGAAGCAAAAAGGTCTCCAGATGCAGTTCAGGCTAAGAGTCCTTGCCTGGCAGGTGAGAGGGGCTGTGTTGGAGCTGACAATAGTGAAGTGGGACATAAACTGTCCCTGAGTCAGTTCCTGGTTTACATTGTGAAACTCCTTCCTTTTCCCTCCCAGACGGTGGAAGCTGCAAGTCCTTGACTTGAGGAATGTGCACCACGATTTCCTGGATGTATGGACTAGAACACAGGAAGGAGTCCACTCAACAGAGACTGGGAGTGAGAAGCAAGTAGGGAGGGGCCTTCCTAGATATGCGCTGAGGCGGCATTTGAAGGTGGTCACTGACCTTAGCTTCAGGTTCCAGCTGGAAGAACACCAAACATGCTTGTTGCAGTGGGCCCAGCAGAGAAAAGGCTCTGTGCGGCTGTGCTGTCTGAGGATGACTATTGTTGCCTTCCCTGTGGAGATTATCAAGGAGGTCTTGGACATTTTCCAGCCACACTATATCGAAGAATTGGAACTATTTACAAACCAGGTTCTGCCCTTCCTGGGTCACTTTGCATCTTGCCTTGGCCGTATGAGAAATCTTCGCAAATTACATCTAACTCACATCTACTTGGGCACACACAGGGTTGTAAATACTTTGACAGACACAGAGGAGAAATGTGCTATCAAGTTCCTTCCTCAGTTCTCCAAACTCAACTGTCTCCAGCATTTCTCTGTGAACGGAGTCTACTTTTCCTCTGACCACATGAAACAGTTGATCAGGTAAGGAAGGATGGAGAGCTGTTTCTACTGTGACAGCAAACCTTTTCCCTTTGCTTCAGCATTAGTTGTCCCCTGGGGTGTGTGTGACACTGTGGATTTTAGAATGGTGGACTCATTACAGTATCTAAGGATGGACTTGTTTCCTTCGTAACCGACCATTTATTTAGCAGAGTCAGAGCTGGGGTAGGAGATGTTTAGAGAGATGCCTTGAAAGCAGGTCAGTTGGGTGGGTCAGACCCAGGGAGTGTGCTCTGGATATTTCTCCTTGAGATCCTGGCTACACTAGCAGGAGGGAACACGACAGATTAGCAGGCCCTGAGGTGTGGACAACTCACACCTGCACAGGATCCTAAGGAGCTCTATACTCACATCTGTAGCTGGAGAGCTTCTCTCCAGCTCCCAAGTCCTGCCAGTCTCCAGCTACAAAGTCCCGCCAGTCCCGGAGCCCACCTACAAAATAAACACACAGACTCTTATATTATTTAAACTGCTTGGCCATTAGCTCAGGCCTATCATTGTCTAGCTCTTACTCTTATATTTAGCCCATTTCTATTAATCTATACTTTGCCACATGGCTCATGGCTTACTGGTACCTTACATCTTGCTTGTCCTGGCGGCAGCTCTAGGCAGTCTCCCGCTCCACCTTCCTGTTCCCTCAATTCTCCTCTCTGTTAGTCCCGCCTATACTTCCTGTCTGGCTACCGGCCAATCAGTGCTTTATTTATTAACATATTTGTCATACAGAACATCCCACAGCACACATCTCTGTGAACAGGGACCAGCTGGTGTTGGATCCTCTGTCAGCCTCGAACTCTGCCAGAGAGAAGGATAATATGAGCACAGGTCGAGACTTTGTAGGTGGAAATGGGTGATGCTGGGGTGGGGGACCATCAGTTTCAAAGGTGGAGCACTGAAATCAGGCAGAGAGGATGTGATTGAGAGGAGGGACAGTGATGAGCTATGCAGGACACATACCGAGATGTTTCCAGAACCTTTTTGTGATGGTCCTCTCTGGGTATGACCTACCAGCCTGTTGTTGCAGATTTTAGTTCTGTTTGACAGAGTGAGGACAGGCAGCTCCAGATCTGTGGTCTGATACTGTCCCACCTTATGTATGTGTCTCAGGAGACAATTAAATGAGCAGGAACCAACAGGTTGTATCCCAAGTGTTGACCTTCAGCATAAGTCTAGACTGACTTTACATATGTGGTCCCTTCTGTCTCAGCGTCAACCTTACTAATGTCCCTCATTAGCCAGAACTAATTTCCTGTTCTTTCCCTAGATGCCTGAAGACCCCCTTGGAGTCCTTGTGTATCACTCTTCGTCATCTCTCACAGTCAGACCTGAAATACTTGTCACAGTGTCAGAGGCTCTGTCACCTGAAACACCTGAACCTCAATGGTGTAGAGTTATCCGAGTTACGTCCCACACATCTCCGAGTTCTCCTAGAGAATGTAGCAGACACACTGCAGAACTTGGAGGTAATGCAGTGCAGGATGAAGGACTCTCAGCTCAGTGCCCTCTTGCCTGCCCTGAACCAGTGCTCCCAGCTCACCAGGGCCAATTTCTATGATAATGATTTCTCCATGGCTGTACTGAAGGACCTTCTGCAATGCATGGCCAATCTAAGCAAGTTGACTGTAGAACTCTACCCTGCTCCTCTAGAGTGCTATGATGGCCAGGGTTATATCCTAGTGGAGAAATTTACCCAAGTATGTCCTGAGCTCCTGGATATACTCACTGCCCAAAGGCAGCCCAAGACAGTAGCCTTTGCTACATGCTTCTGCCTTGAATGCTACAGGCGCTGTGTTTATGACATGGAGAGCACACTTTGTTGGTGTTGGCAATAAACAGGGAAAGGCTGCTTCTGGATACTGAGAAATGAAAGTCTAGGTGGTGTGAATTTAATCATGGGGTAACAGAACACATGGTTTCAGACACTGTGATTCATTGGAAACAAAATAGTGTTCAGTGGATCCACACCACAGAATCTAACTTGACTTGAAGTATAATGGACCCATGACCACAGTTGTCTTGTGGAATCAGAAAGGCAAATTTGCATTTCTAAATGTGCCTATGTCAAAACAGGTTCACCACGGACTTCCCAGTATGTGATAGCTGTAAATTTATGGTCAGACTAAGAACCTGAATGCTCTCCTCTGTATCCTATTCAGTCAGTAATCTAAGTTTTAGGTTCACAGTCAAGGTGTCCCTTGACCTCATGAAGTATGATCAAGGACATTATGGTCTAAGACTTGCCAGTATCAAAATGAACTGAAGTCATTTATGACATTGTCTTCCCCTCTTTACATTCCATTGTTTGGCTGCTTGGTGGATTATTGGTACAGAACTGTCAAACTAAACTGAGCAGTATCGACCCACTCTCCTATGAAGATGGTTTTGGAGAAACGCAGGAGATTCCATCCCAGGATACTCAAATAGGAGGTGCTGTGCACATACTGAAAATGGCTGAAGAAAAAGTCCTTGCCTAGAGAACTGACTGACCTGAGACCTGGTTGTTAACTGTTTAGTTGTGAGCTTTGTCTTGATTTGCTAAGAGAGTAGCCAAGCCAGCTATTTTACTTCCTTTCATTGGATCAGGTAGCAATAAGGTTGTTTTAATTACTCTGTATTTTCATTGATCTTCATTAAAAAAATAAATCTTCCTGTTCTCACACATCGTTCTGATGCCTGCTAACTCATACAATGTACTAACTGTGAAGGACACTTGAAATCACACTCTGGACAGAACCATCCCTGGGAAGTGATGTGATTGTGAGCAGAGTGGCATTTGAACACAGACCCTGATTATTAACACGGTCTAGAAAGTGTGGAGGTTCATAGAACTTAGAGCTCCATCAATGCTCACAGAGTTTGGCTGTCACAGGCTAAGAGCCTATTGTGACTTGGGCTATGACTTTCACTGGGATTATCACGACTGGATATACAGTAATCCAGCATCTGTCCCTCCTCTTCCTCCCATTGTTCAGGCTGTGGTGTATTCTAAATGGTGGCATGTGTCAGGAAAGATCCCACAGAGGGGTAAAAGTGTATTCAATGTGAAGAGTAGACATCAGGGTTCTTCTTCCAGGTCTGAAAGTTAAAAGGTATTGACCTTCAGGCCATTAAGAAAGTGGATTCTCTGCTGGGAAGCCTGGGAAAAATGGAAAAGAACAGAACAAGAAGGCAGATGTGACCTTTTCACCCCTAAAAGAGATGAAGAACAAAAGTGAAGAGGAACAGAGCAGTGTGAGCACGGAGTCTGAGGCGGGTGCCGCTAATTCTGCTGAGGAGCCTGGCCTGCTGGGTGATGATGATGATGAAGATATCAGGGATGATCAGCTGGAGTCAATCAACTGAGAAAGGAGACTGTTGTGGATATCGCTCTGTATAAATAAAATGCTGATTGGCCAGTAGCCAGGCAGGAAGTATAGGTGGGACAAGCAGAGAGAAGAATTCTGGGAGGTGGAAGGCGGAGGCAGAGAGACGCTGCCAGCTGCCGCCATGAGAAGAAACATGTGAAGATGCCGGTAAGCCATGAGCCACGTGGCAAGGTATAGATTTATAGAAATGGGTTAATTTAAGATAGAAGAACTAGATAACAAGAAGCCTGCTGCAGCCATACAGTTTGTAAGCAATGTAAGTCTCTGTGTGTTTACTTGGTTGGGTCTAAGCAGCTGTGGTACTAACTGGAGAGAGAGATTTGTCTTGACTGTGGGCCAGGCAGGACCAGAAAATCTCTAGCTACAGAAGGCGATGACAGAGACACCACCTATGGGGAGGATGGTTCTTAAGTACTTGGAAGAA
>CABHPP010108787.1:2505-26392 GCA_902168425.1 Peromyscus attwateri
TTCCAGGAATATTTGTGCATATAATTAAAGTCATCCTTTTTGAAAAATTCTTGACTGTTGATGTTGCATGTTGCCTGATGCTAAAAAGGTCTCAAGTGCTGTGTTTGATATTAAACTGTGTGTTTTTTGTTTTTTGTTTTTTTGTTTTTTGCTTTTTTTTTTTTTTTTTGCTTTTCTCCCCCTGCTGCTGACAGATAATTGATGGTCTTCCATTTCCCTCAGCAAGTTGTATCCAGAAAAAAGTATCTCTAGAAAGATTCCTTCTGAAGGGAAAGGGAGTGAATAAGTGAATACAATGTAGCAGTGCTTTTAGGGGTGGACTTGAAGCATGCTAGAGAGCCCCTGCATTGGTGTTGGGAGGGCAGTGCTGCAGGGGGACGTGATGTGGGGGAGACTGCAGTGTCTAGGCATTGTCTGCCAGTCCTGAGTATTTTAACCATAAAACATTCAACAAACAGGAAATTAGGTGGCTGCTGCATTTCTGTGTACCTTTGACCACATTTCAATATTAAGTTTACAGTTTTGACTTAAATTTTTCACTCCTCCAATGACAATTACGTCATTCCTTCATCTCCTCATGATTTTTAAAACCCAAAGAGAAAACAAAATAAAACAACAGCAAAACTCAAAAAAAAAAAAGAAAAAAGAAAAGAAAGAAAAGAAAAGCTATCTAAAGCCAGCAGAGCCCTTAATTCTTGCTTGTTACTCTATGGTGAGATACTTCAGGTAGACACTAAGTTGGACATGTCTTTGTTTTTCACTGCGTCGTCACATCAAGTAAAATGGCAGTTGTGTCACTGTGTGTCTGTTGTGTGCTGCTTTGCTGCTTTCCCAGGCCATCATCCAGGTGAAGTGTGACAAGCCTCTCTCTTAACCCAAGCCCTCACTTTACTTCTCAGGTGCTGGAGAGTCTGGCAAGAGCACGATTGTGAAGCAGATGAGGATCCTGCATGTTAATGGGTTTAACGGAGAGTAAGTGTCAAATCCATGCAGGGCGCTGAGCAGGCGTGGCAAGTACCTGCCGGTAGGAGTTTGCAGGACTTTTGACAGAGTGTGTGTACATACTAACCTCTAGGAAGCACAGCTGCTATTTGCCACTAATTATTTTTTTCTAATTTGCATAGTAGACAGCCCAGGAAAGAGCTGATGGGTACACTCCCACCCTCTCCTCAACCTTTGGTGCAACAAATAGGGATAACAGTAAAAGCACCGGTGTCTACTCAAAGCGGCCCCTCGAGCTGGAAAATGGTGCCTGGTTGCAGAGGACAGTGAACAGCACTTGGCCGGGTGACAGCGTCTCTGAGGCTAGGTCCTCTGCCGCAGCCTCGTCTGCTGCAGTGCGGCTCCAACATGGCCGACGGGGCCTTGGCCACCCCTTGTCCAGCCAGAGCTGGCCAACACAGGAGGTCCCCACCCACCTTCCTTCGGGTTTCACTGGAGTAAACTGGTGTAGGCTTTTATATTATCAGGAAACATCATTGCAGTTACGTTCTCACTTAAAAGTTGGAATCCATGGCCCCACTGCCGGCAAGCTTCAAGCTTCTGCGCCCCTCGCCCCCGTAGAATTAATATGATAGGCAAATAATTGTTTCTCTAATTAATAAAAGGAAAACTCCTACCTAAACAATTGAAAAGAGAGTGTGAAAATGATGGAAAGGCAGGGAGCTAGCTACTTCTGGCCAGTCCCGGGGGCGTTTTGCCTTTGAAATGACCTTCCTGGTTTAAGACAATATGGCGATACAATACTGCAGTGAGAATAAAGATTTTTCTTAAAAAGCGAGAGACCCATACGAGGCAAATATGGGTTCCTGCTTTCCATGAAGAATGCAAACTGAGGAAACACTCAATAAATTAGGGAATTTGCGTTTTCTGCTCGGCCTCCATTGTTCTCAGTGATGACGTGAGACAGGTTAAGCTTGCTCCCTTGGGCTCTGTTTTCACTAGTTTAACTCTAGATGAAAAGCACCGGTAGGCACTAGTTTGCAATTACTAGCTAGTTAACACTCATAGGCACTAGTTTGCAATTACTAGCAAGTTAACAGTCCCACCCCCTTTCTTCACCCTGATTCAGCTGGAAATCTGTCCCTTGGTTGTGTTTTAACCACTCCAGGGAGGGCACCCGCTTCTGTCCCCTACCTCGCACTAAGTGCTAGGGAGACAAAGTTGAACAGCGCCGTTCAGGATGCCACAGGCTGCTCTTCATGGAAACTTCTAGAATTTGTTAGATTGACTATTCGGGTTAGAAAAAGATGACATCACCCATGCGAAGGGTTTGGGTTCATGTGCTCCTTAAATTATAGCCCTAAATTCAAAGATTGTTAGTTAATATTCAGGAGGGAGGGGGCTAGCTCACTAATTTTAGGATTGACGCAATGACTACTGTGCACCTATAACCTATTAAGTAAGTCATTGTCACCCAGGAAACCAATTCTGGATTTCTTAATTCCTGATATGCCCTTCTCAAAAAGCCTAACCAAGGAGATTGGCACCTGTCCATCAACAAAAAGAATACGAAAACACCCCACCCCCGATGTGAGGGATTCTTCAATATGAGGCTAGTTAAGCAAATATAATCTGGCCATGAACCTCAAAATATTTCATCAAAAATATCTGGTCGTGGCTAGCATTTTAAAAGATGCAGTAGCCACTGTTTAAGTTGAATCAGATGGAAGCAATGTCATTCTTATCAAGTTTTATTACTTTACAAATTTCCCTAAAATCTTATTTTTTTTTAAAGAACCAATTCTCCTTAAATGTTAATGCAGCTGAGGGTTCTAAACCAGAACTTCTCTTTTCTATTTTCTCTCTGAAAAGAGGAAGAGACATTCCCAGTTTGCCTTCTCTGTGGATATCCAAGATGATAAATTTAGCCTGTGAAAGTGATATTCGGGGCCTCCATGAGGGGCTGGATTCACTATGTTGACCTGGTCCAGCTAAGCCTCAAAGGTTCTCTCACTGTGGTATTGCACTCAATGCTGTCCCATCTTGACTAGAAATTCCTGTATGGTGGTCTCAACACCACACGCTCTTCTTGGACTGAGCTATTAAATACGCTTTAACTGTGGCCTGCCTGCCATTACGTTTTTAAAGAGTATAACGTAATATTAATTTGACCTTCAGAAATACAGAGGTCAGATGTAGATTTTCCTAACTCAGAGCTAACTTCCTGAAGTTTAATGCGAGAAAGAATTAACATTGGTTGAGCTAATCGATTACAAAGGTGAGTGTTAATGTCCCATACGTAGCTCCCACCACTACAGAAAGGTGATTCATTTTGTACCAGGAAATCAGGAACAGGAATGTCCCATTTGTGCTTTTGTGGGCACGGAGAAGATCTGCGGCCAGCAAGGGTCAGGAGCCTTCTGAAATGCCATATTCTCAAGAGTTCGGTGACAAGGCACTGCCTCAGCTCCCTGGTGCATGTGCATTTAGTGAAAGCAGAGGAAAATAATTACCTGTCCCTCCTGTCTCCAACCTGAGTCTCCTGAGGGCCCTTCTAATGCAGCGAGGAAGGTGTGGAGCACTTCCCCCTACGGCCTCCAGTCTCAGTAGACATTCCCATTTAGTCAGGAAAGCGACCTCAGAAGGAACCGGGAGGATGGTGCACAGGACTGTCAGGTGGGGGGTTTGTGTGGAACTGCAGTGCCTTGCAGATAGGTGAGCTTTCAATCTCTCTTTACAAGGGGCGGCGAAGAGGACCCGCAGGCTGCAAGGAGCAACAGCGATGGGTAGGCACATTCCAAACCAGAAAACTCTTCTAACAAACAAAACAAACATGAAGATCCTAGTGGGGAAACTGAGGACTAGACTGGGGAACAAGACAGAAATCATCTCAGGGCCATCAGCCATTTTGGTGTGCATTTGCAAATGACATGTAAACAAGTAAAGTGCAAAACAGAAAATGTTTTGGCCCAAAGGATAACTAGATACAGCTGGGGGAAAGTTGGCCATCTCAGCTTCTGAGGAAAGTTTTAAGATTTTGAGACTCGATGCTTTCCATATGGACTTTATTTCCTCCAGTTCTCTATTTAAATCATTAAATTCTGTCCATGCGGTGGTCAGTCTGACCTTAAAATTTTAGTACTCTTTGGGAAAAAAAATTTTCCTCAATTAAAAATATTCATGGCTGCCTAGTTTTTTTTTTATCTTGGGGGAAAATACATGCCTCACGCCGTGCCACTTTGCGGCAGGCCAGCGTGACAACTATCTTGACACCTCTAGCCATAAAAAATTATTTTAAAAAATTTTTAAATTTTAATGCAAGGCACTTTACATTAACTAATGAACAAGAGCATTTGTGACGGCACCCCACACATTGTCATTGTTTATTATTTTGCTTTCTCATCTCCACAACCATCTCATGCCTGCACACACATGCACACGCATGCCAGGCATCCATCCAGCTCCATTCGGTCACTCAGCATGCAGAACGGAGCGGCTCTTCTCATGTCAATTCATAGAACAGCTTCTAGTCTAGGACATCGAAAAGAAATGGCTTCTGAGACCGGGCACGGGAGGGTCAAAGGACACGGGGGTCGGGAACAAAGTGACTGACACATGTTTGTTCATCTGTTTCTTTTAGAATATATTACCCCTACTAGATGATGGCCACAGTCCTCCATCTTCTTCGCTATGTCCTCTCCCAACTATCCCAATTTGCATGCTGAACTGCCCGGTCTTAGGAAACTAATAAGAATACTATTCTGTTGTCTGGGGGGAGGGGGTGGGGTCCCTACCTATTACCTAACCTTTAGATATAAGTGAAAACAGAAAGATGAAATGAAATCCTTAATTGGCAACAGTGTAGTAGAACAGCAATCAGAAAAGGCATCGATAGTTTGAGTATCTGCTGTACCAAAAGTTGGCATCTGAGAAATGTGGCAAGTCCCTACTGAGAGAGCCTACTATGTATTGTGTCGTGCTCAACCTTTCAACCCTACTAATACCTTACCTGCACGTCTTTCCTCCTATGACTCTACTCTACAAGTAAAAATCAGTATTAACATTCCTGATAAATAAAATTCTCTGCATGTCTCAGCAATCCCTGTATCTTGAGTCTGTCTTCTGTCTCCTCTTTTGTCTGTCTTCTCCCACAAGCACAAAGATAGGGTATAGAAGTGGAGGATGGGGACCACACAGCCTTCCCCTACCACATAACAGAAGGGAGGGGGCAGGACTTACTAAAAATGCTAACCCCACTAATCTATCTGCCTTACACTTTTCGGGGGGGGGTGAGGATGTGTCGGGGGGAGCTGCATCCTGGGGGATGGGGTGGGGGTGTGGAGAGGGGAACAACATCCTATAGAGACCTCCAGCCCCAACTTTCTAGTCAGTCGGAGCCCTGGAACTGGCACATGTAGTTTAGAGACATCTAAAGGATTTTCTCTAAATTTCACAATCAACGTTAAATTCATTAAGCGATATTACAAAGGAGGGTAAACCTGCCAGCCCCCGTTATGACGGCTCCATCTACATAGTAATCTCTTCAATGGAGAGGTTTTGTTTTAGTACTACACACCAGAATTAGATTGTAGATTTTCTATTTTAGCTGTTTTATACTGGATACACTCCCACACCTATTCACATACGTAGATGAATACTGAACACGTTCTCAGAATATCTGTATTTTAAGACTGGAAGCTTTCCAATTATCATACTACTACTTAGAAAAAATATCAAACTGAATGAGGAATCTTCCCTGGGGAAATGCTTCCTTCTACCTGTAGGTTGACTGGAGTAGTTAATACCCAGATAACCTCATTTTTTCTGTTGTGGGGCCTTTAAAACCAGAGATTTGGGGCTCTCAGCACCAATGGCTGGAAACCCTTTTTTTTAAAACTGGGAGTAGATTTGTCCCAGGGCAGGATAGCGGAGGCTCACTATGAACTCTAAATTGGAGTATTAGGGGCATCCAACACGTGCTTTTAGTCTGACACCTACATAACTGGTCTCAGAGTCTAACACCAGGGCTGGAACTGCGGCGCTCCTCCCCACCCTAAGAGAACCAGTCCCTCTGAGGGGTGGAAACCCCACGCCTTTAAATACGGGGTGGTAGCCGTTTAAGAGTCTGAGGGCCCCAGGCAGCTTTAGGGTGTACACAACTCCCACATCCCTAGTGTTTGCCCCTCCCCCAAGCCTACTTGCCACCTCCACCGCAGCCCTAGGACAACCCCTCCAGCCTGCAGTGGCCATGGGGCCTTAGGGCTTCCTCCTGTCTCCTTTTCCTGGTCTCTGGGTGGTGGGTTTGGAGAGAGAGGCAGCTTGCCCTCCTCCTGTGGGCGTGGAGTTCTGATCTCCCACTGTCAAGGCCATGTCAAAATCCTGGTACCTTAGCCCTCAGCCCCTCCCTCCTGCTGATGAGAGAACATCCCCAACCCCTAAACCTTGCAGGCCCTTACCTACTGTGGAAGATCAATGTCTAGGAGCCACTTAAGAAATGAACCCCCATAAAAGTATATAGTGAGATCATTCAGAACACAGAGCCTACTCCCCAAATGCGTAAGCCTACACGGAAAGAAGAAAACCCTATTCAAATATCACCTGTTACAACTCTTTGTGAAAGAAATGGGCTCTTTGGGTGTGGGCCTATTGGTGGTCCTGCACATGACCCCCATAGCCCCACCCTGTTGGCAGTCATGTACATAACCCCTAGATCGCCACCCCTTTGGCAGCCATGCAAATGACCCCCTAAGTCCCCCCCTACTTCTTTGATAGGCATGCACATGAGCCCCAGATCCCCCCACTCCTTTGGTAGGTATGCACAAGACCCCCCAGATCCCCCCACCCCTTTGATAGGCATGCACATGACCTCCCGGATCCCCCCAATCCTTTGATAGGCATACACATGACCCCCAGATCCCCCCACCCCTTTGATAGGCATACACATGACCCCCCAGGTCCCCCACCCCTTTGGTAGGCATGCACACAACCTCTAGATCCCCCCACTCTTGATAGTCATGCACACGACCCCCTAAGTCCCCCCCACTCCTTTGGTAGGCATACACATGACCCCCAGATCCCCCCAACCCTTTGATAGGCATACATAGGACCCCTAGATCCCCCCACTCCTTTGATAGGCATGTACATGACTTCCCAGGTCCCCCACCCCTTTGGTAGGCATGCACACAACCTCCAGATCCCCCCACCCCTTTGGTAGGCATGCACACAACCCCCAGATCCCCCTACTCTTTTGATAGGCATTCACACGACCCCCAGATCCCTCCACTCCTTTGGTAGGCATGTATATGACCTCCAGATTCCACACCCCATTGCTAGACATGCCCACAACCCCCAGATCCCCCCACCCCTTTGATAGGCATGCACATGACTCCCAGACCCCCACCCCTTTGATAGGCATGTACATGACCCCCAGATCCCCCCACCTCTTTGGTAGGCATGTACATGACCCCCAGATCCCCCCACCTCTTTGGTAGGCATGTACATGAGCCCCAGATTCCCCCACTCCTTTGGCAGACATGCACATGACCCAGATCTCTCCCTACTGGTGGGCATGATCATGACCCCCAGATCCCGCCCTACTGCCAGGCATGCACATGACCCCCAGATCCCTCCCTCCCTACCGGTAGGCATGCACATGACCCCCAGATCTTCACCTGAGGCCCACCTCCCACCCCTCCTGGCTATAGTAGCTGCTGGTCCCCATCTTTTATCCCTGCTAATTAGTATTCTACCCTGTTCCTAGGAAGAGGGATGGTTTAACTATCTCTACCTTGTGCCTTTAATCATAAACATCAGCAAAAGCAGCTCTGTCCTACCTTTGTCACTACCACCCCCAGCCCTCTGCCTCAGTTTCCCCATTAGAAAGATAGAGCCTGCTCCTCTCCATGTCCTGTTCTGTGCCATCAGGCCTCACACCCTGCAAGTGCTGTGCATGCTGATCCTCTAATCCCCCACTACACATGCAGAAGACAAGATGAAATCTGCTCCAAGCAAGGGGGACTTTGCTGGTACCCCTAAAGACAAGCTCATGGTTCCCTATGGCTGTGTCTGGCGTAAAGACTGTCTCCTAAAAGACACAGCATTATGAATCACTGTAACCTCCATAAATTAACATTCTGTCTGGGGGACACCACCCACCTCCCATAGCAGAGGTTGTGACCTTCACCTGTAGGGTCAATGACTCCCACTGCATGCAGATCATCCCAGAAAGATCACATAGGCTAACCCAAGGACTGGCTAAAATAAGAAGCCATGAACCATTTAGCCAACTCCTCCCCCAATGTACATGAACCCCATGCCTACCAATAACGTGGGGACCTAATCACACTGGAGGCCAGTGCGCATTAACACGGTTAAGCAAAAGTTCTGTGAGCCACAGTACCCCAAACACCATCTCCCCGTAACACCGTCTTCTCCCTGTGATAGGTTCATAGTTATTTAAATAAAAAATCAATCTACAAATAAATATATGGGAATGGTAAGCCCTAACATCTATAAATAAGCACTTATCACCTCTGGGTTGCATAACATACTGAATCCTAAGTCCAACGTGCACTAACCCTACCTCCACACCACCCCAGTGTGTTCCTAGTCAAGGGGCCACTCAGGAAGCATTTAGGTGTGGTTAGACTAGCAGGTGGACCAGGTGCCATTTCTGGTACAGTTGATCAAGATCTCGATGCCACATCACTAATCTGCCCCCATTGGGTGTGTCCTCAGGACATGTTTGGGAAATTATAATTCCTCCAGTCTGCAGATCTGAGCCCACAACTCCTTGGAGAACAGAATACTATGCTTTTTAGTTGCCATGTCTCGATGAAGGTGACACCTTGGTGGGCAGAATGCAATATGATTTTTTTTTTCTTTTCAATTCCACTGTAGTGAGAAGGCCACCAAGGTGCAGGACATCAAAAACAACCTGAAGGAGGCCATTGAAGTATGTGTCCAGCCCCTGACTGTACCTTTTAGCAACCCCCTCTTCCCATGGTGCTGCCCCCTGACCATTTTGCTAAACCGTTTTCAGACCATCGTGGCCGCCATGAGCAACCTGGTGCCCCCTGTGGAGCTGGCCAATCCTGAGAACCAGTTCCGTGTGGACTACATTCTGAGCGTGATGAACGTGCCCAACTTTGACTTTCCGCCTGTAAGCCTCACCCCAACTCTGGTGCCCCACCACCACCACCTGAGCGTGAGCCAGGCCCAGTGGGAAAACAAGGGAGAAGCTTGCATGTAGGCAAGACTGACCAGACACAGGTTTGCCATGTGAATGAATAAGTTAATTCCAAGCATCCGCTCAGTACTAAAATAGATAAAGACAGACAGAATGGATGAGCAGACTGCTGTCACCTCTTCTAGACCTCAGTTTACTTGACTCACAAGCAAACTTCACATGGCTTAATTCCCTTCATACACATGAAGACACACTACATGTTGCACAGGGCACAAGAGTCCTAATTGTCCAGTCAGTCCAAACAAGTGTCCTAAGTCACTGGGACGCCAAGCACAGATATGTGCTTTCCAGTGTTCCAATCCAAACATAAATCACAAAATGGAACATTACAGGAAATAAGATGTTCCTCTTCAGGCCTCTGCCTGGGAGCCTGACCCTCTTGACAAGGGTCTCTTGCTTCCTAAAAGCTATTTTTAGAGGGTAGAACTGCCCCATGTCAAGCATGTACATTTCAACCCTTTGTGGGGGAAAAAGATTTTTCAAGCCGGAAGGAGAGACTTGTCTCCAATTAAGCGGTTACCACCCCCTTAGACTTCTGTGGGGGTTTATGTGTTTTTAATGGCTTTTGACTACCAACTTATGAGGGAAATTAGTATAGTTAGGTAATTTTTTAAAAATAACTGTTGATTTAAAAAAGAAATTAAGTGGGAAACACAGCATGGATAATACAAGCCTCTAGCTCCCATGATGTGTGTCTCTAACAGAAGACAAAATGGCAGCCTACCCAGAATGCATCTGGTGCCATTGACACCTGATAATTAGTGTTGGCTTATGCTTTTAACACAAGATAGTACATATTCTTCCTACACAAACAATTCTGGGGAAAAAAGTTTACTCAATCATTTATTTGCCCCCACCCCCACAAAAGTAACAGAAGCAGTCACCAAAGACTCTGAGTGCTCCCCAAAGATGACATTAATTGCACTGATTTCTAGTGTTGTGCAGGACTGCAAGTTCTTCCCATGCATTGATTCATGAACTCACACTTGAACTCACACAGTGAACTGTGGCCTGGGAGTTCCAGGGGCAGGGTTCCCAATTGGTATGTGTGTGTGTCTTTTAACCAACAATCTTTCCCGGGTTCTCTTTCAGGAATTCTATGAGCACGCCAAGGCTCTGTGGGAGGACGAGGGAGTGCGTGCCTGCTACGAGCGCTCCAATGAGTACCAGCTGATTGATTGTGCCCAGTAGTAAGTAGCCGCTAGCACGTGCACACACACACACACACACACACACACACACACACACACACGCACACACACACACACACACACACGACAAACAGACACAAGCATACAGAAACAGGGAGACTACGAACCCACCAGCACTCAGAAAGTTCTAGTCCTGTTTCATTTGTTTTATAAAGCTCTTAATTGTATTTTATAGCACACTGTTAATGTTTTACATAAACAATTAATACCTGTTAGAGCAAGACAATAATTACTTGTAAAGTGGTGTTCGTGGTGAACTCAATGGTAACTCAATGGAAATGACCTCAAAGCATTTGGGGCCATACACAATATGGTCCCGTCATAAAAACACACAGATATTTTTATTTGCCAGTGCCTTACAAGGCACAAAGCACCTCTGCTTTGCGGGGGAGGGAGGTGCAGTGACCCTTTCCTAGACCAGCTTTTCCACAGGGACTTCCTTTGTTACTTTCAGTGTTGCTACATATATAGGCATGTCGTGGTTTAATACACAGAGTTATATGTTCTTTCAAGGAACTGAAAAACAGTCCCATGGGCCCCAGCCCCCACTCCTCCTTCAGCAAAGTTCCTGATTTTTCTCAAAAGTTTGTACTAAAAGCTGGAAGCACTAATTATAGAAACACAAAACAAATGGAAATCCTGGAATTGTTTGTGATCTGTATTCTGGATCCAATTCAGGAGTTAAGTACAGATACAAGACGAGGAGTCTCAGCCACCCCATGGTGAATTGCAGGGGGCAGTTTCTTTAATTAACAGTGATTTAGCCAGCTTCTTTGGGGTCACACTACTTTAAAAGCTTTTTATTGTCAAAAGCAGTACAGCATACTCCTGAAACCTCTACTACGTGCACCAACTGTGCAAACTTTTAAAGAAACTTCAAGAAAAAGTTGTCTAAGATGCCTCCCCGCCCCTGAATGCACAGTGGCTGCCCGTTTCTTGTCCAACTGCCTCCGTGTTGGAGGGGGCAGGCCCTGGGCCTCAGCCGTTTCTTAAGCTGCCAGGTCTCTGTTTGTTGAGCTGCAGTTGGGCTGGCCCAACTCCAGATGTCTTCTCACAAGATTTGGTGCTAAGGATCTATTTATAGAATTGTGGTTCTGTTGCCATGGCAACATGCTGGAGGCCAGGGTGGCTGGGGAGCTATTTCTGGGCCTGTGCTGTAATGTAAGATTGACTGGGCCAGTTAGTGTATCCCCTAAGCCAGACTAACTCGGAACTGGTAAAAAGGAAGGGGAAGGAGTTAAAAAACAGAAAAACTTAAAGGATTTCTTTAAATAGACCCTACTCCTTTGAGATTTCTCTCTTCTGGTTTAGTCTACTTTAAAACAGTTCCCAACGCCCCCCCCCCCCCAAAAAAAAACCTACATCACTTTTTCACATTACATTATCACAGTCTTGCAAAAGGCAAAAGTTAATTTCCCTAACTGTGTTTAGAGTCAAGCAACACTCACCAGACTGGGTTTTGTTTGTTTGTTTTATTTTAACTAAAAGTTTGGTGTCTAAATGTTCTATTTCACAGGCCCAATAGATAGGAAGGGAACTTTGTGTTTTCTTCCTTTTCAGGGTGCTGAGGGCAAGAAGGGCCCTTTGATGCCCGAAGCTTTTGTTGGCTGGGTTTTCATTAGTCAATGAGATTCTTCCAAAGTAGATAGGGAGGGCTGGTTCTGAGTAACCAGAGCAGTCAGGTTTGCCCTGGAGCAGAGGCCTCTACGCCCTTAAAACTTGCTTAGGAAAGGGCTGAAATTTTAAAATTCCCTTTCACATCAAAATCAAGGGCCCGGCCGCCACCGCCTTGCTGTCTGTCGCTTCTGTGTGTCCACCATTTGCCTTGTGGGGGACACACTTGGCACACGTGCTGACCACCATGTCCTCTTTTCTTCCAAGCTTCCTGGACAAGATTGATGTGATCAAGCAGGCCGACTACGTGCCAAGCGACCAGGTATGTGTGTGCCTCTGGCCTCAAGACTGTGGCTCCCGGTTGCTGATCCCCTTCTCGGGCAGTTAGGGTGAGGACCTCTGATCTGCTCTTTGTTCTAGGACCTGCTTCGCTGCCGCGTCCTGACCTCTGGAATCTTTGAGACCAAGTTCCAGGTGGACAAAGTCAACTTCCAGTAAGTGAATGGTTGTCGAGTCCTAACTCTGGCTGTAGAGTGGTGGGCCCAGGGTAACCCAGTGTCCTTCCTCTTCCAGCATGTTCGATGTGGGCGGCCAGCGCGACGAACGCCGCAAGTGGATCCAGTGCTTCAATGATGTGACTGCCATCATCTTCGTGGTGGCCAGCAGCAGCTACAACATGGTCATTCGGGAGGACAACCAGACCAACCGCCTGCAGGAGGCTCTGAACCTCTTTAAGAGCATCTGGAACAACAGGTGTGTGGGGTCTCCCAGCCCGCCCCGCAGGTCTGCTGTGTGCTCTGGCCCCAGCTCTGACCCCAGCTCTCTCTCTGCAGATGGCTGCGCACCATCTCTGTGATCCTCTTCCTCAACAAGCAGGACCTGCTTGCTGAGAAAGTCCTCGCTGGGAAATCGAAGATTGAGGACTACTTTCCAGAGTTCGCTCGCTACACCACTCCTGAGGATGGTACGTGCTCCGCACTGATATGGGCAGGGGGTTCTTGGGCAAAGGGTGTGGCTAAAAGTCCCTACCCCCTCCTATGGTGAGTGGGCGGTAACGGGGACACTTATTTACCTCATTTTCATATGCCGAGATCAAGAGTTTAGGAAATAGGCTACAATCATTCTAAACTAATTAGAATAATTAATAATATTTGTGGCTGTTTTTGCAGCGACTCCCGAGCCCGGAGAGGACCCACGCGTGACCCGGGCCAAGTACTTCATCCGAGATGAGTTTCTGGTAAGTAGGACTTATCTGCAGTCCTTCATTTCTCATGGTTACTCTCCAGTCAGTTCTGGATTTGGAGATTGAACCATCCCAGCATTCCATATTTTATTTTACTATCAATGACTGGTCCTCCGTGGTGGGGTGAGGGGTTCCTAGAGAGGGTTGCTGACTGAGCCTCTCTTCTGCCCACAGAGAATCAGCACCGCTAGTGGAGATGGGCGCCACTATTGCTACCCTCACTTTACCTGCGCCGTGGACACTGAGAACATCCGCCGTGTCTTCAACGACTGCCGTGACATCATCCAGCGCATGCATCTCCGCCAATACGAGCTGCTCTAAGAAGGGAACACCCAAATTTAATTCAGCCTTAAGCACAATTAATTAAGAATGAAACATAATTGAAAAGCAGTTGATCACCCACCATAGGGCATGATTAACAACGCAACCTTTCCTTTTTTCCCCAGTGATTCTGAAAACCCCTCTTCCCTTCAGCTTGCTTAGATGTTCCAAATTTAGTAAGCTTAAGGCGGCCTACAGAGAAAAAGAAAAAGAAATAGGCCACAAAAGTTCCCTCTCACTTTCAGTAAATAAAATAAAAGCAGCAACAAACAGAAATAAAGAAATAAATGAAATACAAAATGAAACATTGTGTTGTGCAGCATTAAAAAATCAATAAAAATAAAATGTGAGCAAAATACGATGTCACTCTTGACTGATTTGCGCTGAGTGGGTCCCAGTGTCCACAGGTGGGATTTGGTCTATGCACCAACTGGGTGGGCCTCTAAGGTGAAGGACAGGTCCCAGGGCTATAAGTGGAGTGACACTTACCGCTGTATATTGAGGGATGGGGCAGTGGGCCCTAATTTTTGGCGCACCAAAGTTTCCACCCTTTATCTTTCCCTCAGGCAGAGATTGCTAGCTACCCTTGCTTCCCCATCTGAGGCTAACAGCCTACTCTTTTGGGAGTGGGGTGAGGTGGGGGGGATCTACCTGTGGGTGGGGGAGATGGGAGTTATTTGGGAAATTTTTGAAAGCATTCCCACTTCATTTCACACCAAGATGAATTGGGTGCCGATTAATTACACATGTCTAAATTAAAAATTTAGTTCTTGCCATAAAAGAGGTTGGAGGGGATGGCTATAAGAAAATGAAAAATCACATAAAAATATCCTGGGTGTGGGATTGGGTAAAATAAACAGGATTGAGTAATAAGTAAAGAGTTCTGAAGAATCAATAAGCAAAACTATGGGAAAAATACATGAGTATGCAATTGCTAAAGAAGATAAAAATTACAAATACAACATAAGGTGTCATCACTCAATAAAAGAAGATATTATGATTGGGGGTGAGATGGGGGACACTGGGGGGCCAATATCAAGCCTAATTGGGTTATGACTTGGGACTGAGATCCACTGTATCCCTTTCACCATTTCCCTTCAGGCTCATTCCCCAAGTTTGTGCTTTCCATATAGGGAAGAGCCCAGTGTTGACCCCAGCATTAACACATCGTATCTCTGAAATGGACCAAATGAGGCATGAGTCAAGTTAATTTTATAACCAAGACCCCAAAATATACTAGCTGTTCTATTATCCAAATTAATTAAGCCAGCCAGATTAAATTTTAGTATGGTTTACCTCAAGAATGATTGCCAAGAAGGGCAACAAAAGCAGCTCTTACCATTTCTATCTCTAGCTCTTCCCAAAGCCAGATCACATTGCCTCCAACTCGTAATTAGATTATGCAGATTTAAACCCCAAACTGTCCAAGTGACCCTATAATCCAAGTAAAGATAGAGGTTTGCTATGCAACTGTCCAGGCAAGTCCACAAATTCCCATAATCCCTCAAAACTATCCAATAAATGTATAATCCAAGGTGGAGGCTTGCTGTGTAAATAGTCAGAAGACCTCAAGAATTCCTATAATCTTCCAACCCCTCCAATAGCCAAAATAAACATTCCATCCAAGGGCCTGCTATGCAAATAGTCTGAGCAGCCCACAAACTCCCACAATCCCTCCAAACTAGCCAATAAATACACAATCTAAGATGGAGGCTCGATATGCAAATAGCAAGACCTCTTCAAGTTCCCATAATCTTCCAAAGACACAATAAATACAAAAAAACAGTCCAATGACTTGCTATCCAAATAGTCAAAAAGGCAGACCCACAAATTCCCATAATCCCTCAAATGTTATGTATATATAAACATATAATCCAAGATGGAGGCTTGATGTGCAAATAGCCAGAAGACATGCCCACAAATTCCCACAGTTCTTCAAAACTGTCCAATAAATGCACAATCCAAGATGGAAGCTTGTTAAGCAAATAGCCGGAAGACAATCCTATAAATCCCATAATCCTCCATTAACCTCCCCCCAATAAATATACAATAGAAATAAAGATGGGGGTTGCTATGCAAATAGCCAAAAGACAGGCCCATAAATTCCCACCATCCCTCAAAACCACCCAATAAATGTGCAATTTAAGATAGAGGCTTAATATGCAGATAGCTAGAAGACACACCCACAAATTCCCACAATCCCTCAAAGCTTTCCAATAAACACGCAACCCAAAATGGAGGATTGCTATGCAATTAGCCAGAAGATACTCCCATAAATTTCCATTATCCTCCATTGACCCCCCCCAATAAACATACAATAGAAATGAAGATGGGGGTTTGCTATGCAAATAGCCAAAGAGAACCCCACAAAAATCCCACAGTCCGTCAAAACTACCCAATAAATGTACAATCTAAGATGGAGGTTTAATATGCAAATAGCTAGATGACACACCCACAAATCCCCATAATCTCTCAAAGCTTTCCAATAAATGTACCCTCCAAGATGGAGGCTTGGAATGCAAATAGATAGAAGATACACCTATAATTTCCCATAATCCCTGCAAACTACCCAATAAGTGCATAATCTAAGATAGAGATTTACTATGCAAATCTCCAGAAGACATGCCCTCCAAAATTTCCACAGTCCCTCAAAACTGTTCAATAATTGCACAACTTAAGATGGAGGTTTGATTTGCAATCATCTAGACACATCCACAAATTCCTACAGCCCCTCAGAATTATCCAGTAAATTCACAGTCTAAGATGGAGGCTGTTATGCAAATAGCCAGAAGACACCCCCATAAATTCTCAAGGTCTTCCGTTGACACCTTCCATTATCATAATATTCAATCCAGTGGCTTGTTATGCAAATAGCTTGATGATAGGCCTACAAATTCCCACATCTCTCAAAATTATCCAATGAACATATAACCCAAGATGGCTGTTTGATATGCAAATAGCCAAAAGATAGCTTTCTCAAGTTCCCACAATCCCTCAAAACTATCCAATAAATGCAATCTAAGTTGGAGGCTTGGTATGCATATAGCTAGAAGACACACCCACAAAGTCCCACAATTCCTCAAAACTATCCAATAAACATAACCCTCCAAGGTGGTGGCTTACTATGCAAATAGCCAGATCAGTCTACAAATTTCCATAATCCTACCAAACTAGTCAATGAATATATAATCAAAAATGGATGCTTTCTATACAAATACCCAGAAGACCTCCCAAATCCCATTGATCCAAAGACCTTCTGCAGACCCCTAAATCAACATAATATTCAACCCAATGACTTGCTATGTAGATAGCCAAATATACCCATAAATTCTCATGATCCTCCACTGACATGCTCCATCAACATAATAAATATTCAATCCAACGATTTGCCATGCAAATAGAAGATAAGCCCACAAATTCCCACAATCTCTCAAAACTATCCAATAAATATACCATCTAAGATGGAGGCTTATTGTGCAAATAATTGTCAGAGGTACCCCCAAGTTCCCCTAATTCTCCAAAGACTCTCAATTAACATAACAAACATCCAATACAAAGGCTTACTATGCAAACAGTCAGAGCAGTCCACAAATCCCCACAATCCCTCACAGCCCTCAAATTCAGAAACAAAACTCACTTACTTGTATTCACTTGAAAATACAAGACCACACAGACACCTGATGGGACAACTAAGGTTGAACCCTCAGACCCTGTCCTAAGGTGGCTTCCCATAGTCCCCTCCTCCACAGAAATTCTAGAGCCCTCTCTGGATAATACACACAGCTTAGCATGAACCAACTATGCTCCAGAATGAAAATTCACATTCCCAGGCCACGGCTCAGTTATGTTAAATGGTTACCTAGAGTCCCACCTTGCTGGTCAAAGCTGGCAGACATCATGGTATTTTCTAGAAGAAGTTCAGCACAATGATGCCTACTGTGTGTCAGCACTGTTCAGTCTGTGATTATTTGGCTATGGCTGCCATTCTATCAGAGAGTAATGGAGGGCTAGAGAGGCCCCAAGGAAGACAGCCTTCTACTGAGGGAGGAAAATCCTGCTACTTGAGCACTGCCCTACACTGCTGTCTTAGAAGATTCAGGAAGACAGGAAAGGTCTCCTAGTGTTCTGCCACAATGCCAATTGTCAGGAGTCCAGAACGTATGACTCCAAGGGGAAATCCTGTAGGGTGCCATGGGATTCCAAGATCTGGTGGGAGGGTGGATCCTCTTCCCTTGAAGACTGGCCTTGGGAATGCTCCTCCCTCCCTGCAGGCTCTGCACTTTGTCTCAGGGACCCCTCTTCTCACTCAGTGCTGTTCAAGCCTTGTTCCCCCACCTTAGGAGTTCACTTAAGACATTTTAAATTCCATTTCCCCTTTTGCCCTGGATCTAGATTTGTTAATTTACGTTTTAACAGTCTAATAAAAAATTAATAGTCATTTTCCTAATGTATAATGACTGCATCATACGTGCATTTTTGTATATATCATATACTTAGAATTAACTTGGATAGGGTTATTTAAAATTCTAGAATTTTAAGAATTAAAAAAGGGTTCAGGGGTTCATTAAAATGCCATTTTTTTTCAAGTATTTAGGCTCAATTTTAAACCTTTATTTGACTGTAAAACAACATATTTTCTGAAAGTAACAAATTGTGCCACACTTTATTCAGGTGTCTAGGCCATGAATTCCACATGATCTTTCAATGACCATATGGAGACCAAAATGTAAAAGCAGATGAGAGTCCCCTCACTTCGATGGGGGACCTAGAACCCAGCAAGTTCTCCTGTTCCACTCTAGTTTAAATTTGGTCACAATTATCCGCAAAAAGAGGATGATGCCCACAGAGCTGTTCTAACATCAGGCAGTCGTTTAGGTCATTGGGATGCTTTTGGCCATTTTTCATTCAGTTTATACACAAAGTATAGGATCTGTGCAAGCAAGCCATTTTGCTTTTATGGGGTTCCTGTTCAAGCAGGAACAGGAGAGAGAGAGGCTCTTATTTACCAAATAAACAATCAAAACATTTACAGCTTTAGGCAAAGCCCCTGAGGAGGTAAACGTCAGGGATGATGGACAATGAGAAGAAACTGGGAGTCCTCTCCATTCGATGGGAGAGTGGAGGAGGGCCTCTGAGGGAGGTCAATATATAACTATTTATTTTATTGTATGTGTAAGAGTGTGGCTAGAATTTCCTGCCTGGCCCACGGTCAGGATAAATCTCTTTCACCTGCCAGTCCCACAGCCGCTCAGACCCAACCAAGTAAACACAGAGACTTCTATTGCTTACAAACTGTATGGCCGTGGCAGGCTTCTTGCTAACTGTTCTTATATCTTAAATTAATCCATTTCTATAAATCTATACCTTGCCACATGGCTCGTGGCTTACCGGCATCTTTACATGCTGCTTGTCCTGGCAGTGGCTGGCAGGCAGTCAGTGACTCCTTCTGCCTTCCTGCTCTTTTAATTCTCTCTGTTAGTCCTGCCTATACTTCCTGCCTAGCCACTGGCCAATCAGTGTTTTATTAGCAACACATTTGCCATACAGAACATCCCACAGCACTTCCCCCCCCCTTTTTTTTTTCAAAAAGGAAGATTTTAACCTTAAAGTAAATTACATATAATTTGGGAATTTGGGCGTAGCTTCTCTTACTGCTTCCTGCTGGAGGAGGGTGCTGTATCTTATGGGGACACAAAGAAAATTTTAGAATTATGGAGTAGTCCGTGAGGGTGTATCGTCTGAGCCAGTTGCCTTGAAACGGTTCTGGATGTTGGATCATCTGGGCCATGGTGTCATCGGAGACCTTCAGGTGGTCTTGACTGGTCAAACCTGATGTATCTTAATCTGGAACAAATCCATAGCCTCTGGCTTTCTGTGGAAACAAAATCAGAGCTTCCTTTCCAAAGCAACATATCCTTACATCCAAATTTTGAAGTCAAGGTATCTTTAAAATATACATATTGGTTTAACTCAGCTTCCTTTACAATCAAATATCTCTCTGCAGTTAAGAATCCCAAAGACAACACAATGCAGATTCTCTGTGTGATATCCATCTTTACGTGGCTTATATTTTATACTATCTTTACTGTCTCTTTAAAGACTTTATTTTTCAAAACTATTTCTTTATATAACTGTATATATTTCTTTTTATCTCTCTTTAAAGACTACGTACATTTTTACACACATTTTAAAGCATTTAAAGTCTTGTTCCATCTGAATCTGTCTTATTGTGAACCTGTTACTTTAAACTGCAGCATTCTAAGACTGAAAAGGTGCTGTGGCTGGTGGCTCCGCCCACCTCAGCTTACCAACATGGCAGTGATATGTTTACCATCAGCTCTGGGAGCTATCGTGGGTCTATGCTTCTATCAAAGCAGCGTGTAGCCCAGAAACCTCTTTTTTTTGTTTTGTACTAGGAAAGGCTAAATCCACCACGCAGCTTAATGTGCCACTTGCAGACACCTCATTCCCGCCATACTGCTGGTCAAACATGCACGCCAGGAACCCGCCATACAGTAGCTCAAGCCCGCAGGCTGCAGCTAACTTGAGAAAGACAACTAGGAAGCTGTTTTAGAATCTTCTTTTTACGCTTTCTCAGGTTTTAAGTGGAAATTCCTGCCCCACGTTCTGGCGCCATTTGTGGCTAGAATTTCCTGCCTGGCCCACAGTCAGGATAAATCTCTTTCATAAGAGTGTTTGACTCTCTCTCTCTCTCTCTCTCTCTCTCTCTCTCTCTCTCTCTCTCTCTCTCTGTGTGTGTATGTGTGTGTGTGTGTGTGTGTGTGTGTGCACTGCATCCTCTAGAACTGGAGTTGCAGATGGTTGCAAACCACCATGTGGATGCTGGGAACTGAACCTGGGTCCTCTGCAAGAGCAGCCAATGTCTCAAATCTCTGAGCACCATCCTAACCCATGGGTGAGGTTTTTAAAAACAGGAGTGTGAAGGACAAGAAAGAGCTAGCCACTCCAGCTCTGGTGCTGGGTCATCATTAATATTATTGTTGTTATTAACTATTAATGAACGCAACTGATATTCTTCAAGTGCTTTGCCATGGACCAGGTGCTGTCAAGGGTCTTGTAAGGGCATCTCATTTTATCTTTTAGACACCTGGGAGGATGTTAAGCTGTGACTGATGACAGGCCCCATCCTATTATACAAACATGAGCTTAAAAGTCAAGAGAGATAAAGTGTATCTACTGTGAATAATATATATGAACAATGCTTTTTTATTGAGGGCAGTGCCAGAGAGTCACTGCAAGATGTACTGTCCTGGAGTCGCTGTCACCCAGGTTCCTGTTTTAGAAAAGACCTTTGTGTCTCCAGATAATTTTCCTCTCTTGAAATGTTCAGATTCTGTTTTCAGGGCTCGGCTATTGGCAGTATTGGTTAGGAATGTGTTCAACTGTGAACAAGAGAACTCTGCCTCAGAGTGTCTCTCTGAGCATGAATTCCAAAGGCAGGTGGCTCCTGGAGTTACTCCAGCAGCCAGCATGAGCAGGGCCAAGGCCACAGCTGTTTGTCTCTCACAGTGGAGAGCAGAAGGAGCACACACAAGATGAGAGAGCAAAGCCCACAGCTTCTCAGCCCTCAGGGGTAATTTGCATAATTTAATATAAATAATTTAGAAGCTAAGAAAAAAAATTGTCCAGGGAAAGAAAAGGAATTGACTACCCTATTTGGTCTCCCAAATTGACCTCCACAGAGATGACACTCTAAGCAGACTCAGTTAAGTTACCCAAGTAGAGGAAAAGTCATGATTAGAGCACTCCATGACAGACAGGCTCCTGGTTAGTGCTGGGGTTGGAACACAAAGGAATGTTCTGGGTGTGCATAGCCTCTGTTTATTTCTATAAATGATAGTACCTAAGATATTCCACTGAGAAAACTTACTGAGCTGTATGCTTATGTGTATTATATTTCAAAATTGTCTTATTCAAGCAAGATGTGGTCCCTCACACTTGTAATCCTATCACTCAGGAAGCTGAGGCAGGAGGATTGTGAATTCCAAGCCATCCTGGGATATCAGAATGTATAGAGTTCCAGATTAGCCTGGCCCATGAGACTGACCCTTGAGATCTGATTTAGAAAGAAAGAAAGAAAGAAAGAAAGAAAGAAAGAAAGAAAGAAAGAAAGAAAGAAAGAAAGAAAGAGAGAGAGAGAGAGGAAGAGAGAAAGAAAGAAAGAGAGAAAGAAAGGAAGAAAGAAAAAGAGAAAGAAAGAAAAAAATAATAAAAGAAAGAAAAGCTTTTTAAAAAGGCACCAGGCTCATATGGTTTTACGGAGAATTGTACTAAGCCTTGAAAGATCATATAATCCCAATGCTATTTAAATTATGCCAGAATCTGGTAAAAGAAAACTTCAAGTTTAGTTTTATATAGTAAATATAACTTGTCTCTGAAGCACAGTGTCCCCTAAATAAAATTACAGATTAATCTCATTTATGAATATCAATGTAAATATCTAAAAACAAAATCAAGCAGAATCCAAAATGGTATTAAAAAATAAAACACATTGTATCCAAGTGTTATAGGAATTCAATTTTGACCCAATATTAATAAATGCAGTAATATTTGCCAAATTTTAATGCTAATTTATATTATATAAATTAATATTTTCCTAAATATAACAATTATCATATATAGCATATGTAATATCACTAGATATAATATACATATACAATATATAACATAAGAATATGAAATATCCCAAAGTCAACATATTAGTTAATGAAGAACCTCCAAAGGTATTTTCACTAGTGTCAAGAACAGGGAACAAGGAAGTTGTGCCTTGCACACATGCTATTAATATTATTGTAGTGAGCATATGATTTATGTTGGACAGATAAAACAAAGCAAGGAGAGGCTTGAGAACCCAGAAGAAAGAATTCAGACTATCTTTTCTTTTTCAGATTATTTAATTAAATCATAACTTCCCTCTCCCAAATATTCCATAGAAATAACTATTAAGATGAGAGGGTTAGGGCCGGGGAGATTGCTCATCAGTTAAGACCACTTGTTGCTTTTGAAGAGGACCCGAGTTCAGTTTCCAACACACACATTAAGTGGGTCACCTCTGCCATTAACCCCAGCCCCAAGAGATCCAACGCCCTCTTCTGGACTCCTCAGGCACAGCACTCCCCGCACATATCTGCCAGCTATGTGTGTGTGTGTGTGTGTGTGTGTGTGCAGACTGGAGTATCTTTGTCATCTCTAAGAGAATAGTCAGGATGGCTCTGTCTCTAAGGATGAGAAGCAAACACAGAGATGATAAAAATCCCCCCAAGGAGGCTGTCCCTTCATCAGTTACTGTGAGTCTAAAAACCAGCAGGCAATACAGGTTAAATTCAAAGGGACAGTACAGGACAGCAAAGCCTTCATCCATAAAAGTGTATCTTATTGAAGAACCCATTGAGAAATTACCCCATATAGGAGTCTGTAATTGCTTCTAGCCATGACCATAAACATTGCCATTATCCTCCTATAGAGGGTCAAATATTCTTATAATAGTTTCAGCAATAAATTGAAGTTGTAATGGTAGTCATCCATTGCTGTAAGGCTTGTGTTTTTAGTAAATAGGTATGCAGAAGAGAAGCTGTCTGAGAGAGGTCCTGGGGTGTGCCTGGGACATCATTTAAATCACAGCAGAACCAGTTTGTGCAAAGACAGTCTACATGAGAGTGTTCAGATTTAATAGTCTCATGTCTCTGTGTGTGGGAAGAAAGGCTTCATCCTGCCCCTGTGCACCTCACTTTATGGAGGATCACATGCAACACTGGGGACCTGGCCTTGACCCCTGCAGACAGGGTCACGGCAGACTCAAAGGGAGAGTAATGAACCTGCCACCAAGGCTATCCACGTTCACAGGTCAATAGAGAGGACTTATTTGGCAGCTTGGTCAGATCTTGGATCAGAGACTGTGGAGAGAACTCAGTGAATAAAACACTTGGGGTATGAATGTGAGGACAGGGGTTTGGATCCCTCAAGCCCACATAGTGCTGAGTGTGGTGACACACATCTGCGTTTGCAGTGTGCCTAGGGCAAGATAGGAGGTGGAGACAGGAGAGTCCCTGGAAGTTCATGGGCCAGGTGGCCTGGGTACACAGTGGTAAAAACAGTGGTTAAAAAAATGTGGAATGCCGGGTGGTGGTGGCACACGCCTTTAATCCCAGCACTCGGGAGGCAGAGCTAGGCGGATCTCTGTGAGTTCGAGGCCAGCCTGGGCTACCAGGTGAGTTCCAGGAAAGGCACAAAGCTACACAGAGAAACCCTGTCTCGAAAAACCAAAAACCAAAAAAAAAAAAAAAAAAA